>CACRXK020012284.1:0-15316 GCA_902702795.2 Paramuricea clavata
AATTCATTATGGTCATCCGTTCAATTCAGACTTCCTAAGAATATGTTTAATTTCACTGTCCGTTATATCAACAACTCCCTCCCTACTCGGAAAAACCTGGTCAAATGGAGTCTGTCATTGTCTGCTGATTGTTCCTTTTGCTCCACTCCGGAGTCACTCATGCATGTCATCTCTGGTTGTAAAGCATATCTAAATGAAGGGCGATTTACGTGGCGGCATAATTCAGTCCTGAACTTCATTGGATCCAGCCTTATGAGTGTCGACCGATCCAAACTCTACGTACATTTGCCTAGCTTTATTACTCGAGCTCCGTCAGTTATCACTGGTGATCAGTTACGTCCAGACCTTCTCTTGGCAATTGAAAATAAAGTTTTATATGTTTTGGAACTGATTGTTGGCTTTGAAACAAATCTTAACTCTAACTCAGACCGAAAACATAAAAAGTACCTGCCGCTTATTTCAGATCAAGAAAGTAATTATGATAAGGTAAAATTTGTTAATGTATCCCATAAGCTCGCTAGGCGTTTTTGGTCAATCGACGAACACCTTAACGGATATGCTCAAGGAACTGAAGTTTGATGAACAACAAATTAAATACATTAAAAAGAAAATCATTGCTATTTGTATTCTGACATCATATGTTTTCTGTCAGCGAAACAAAGACTGGACTAGCCCAGAGCTTCTAAAATTTTGAACAATATTAAATTTCCTATATTTGAAAGTTTACATAATCCAAATATTTTTCAAGTAGTCATCGATAAACTGTAGACTCTCTGGGCAGATTGTTGAAATTCGCAGAGTCCAAGAGTCGATTCAAGTATGATGCGCAGCAATAATACGAACTCCACACACACCGATCATACAGAAACAATAACTTTAATACCAGTTAATTACAATGTTCTGTTGTTGAGATAGCTCGATAGGGATTGAGGTTAATGTTTGATAGGTATTGGTAGATAGATTGGTATATGGAATATGGTTAAGGAATATGGAATGTGGGTTCGAACTATACAATTAGGAAAAGAATTACAGATTACGGCATGCGCGCAAAACTAACGTAAGCGTATACATGAATACTGTTTAACATGATACGCGATTGAAGACTAGACTAGACTAGACTAGACTAGACTAGACTAGACTAGACTAGACTAGACTAGACTAGACTAGACTAGACTAGACTAGACTAGAGAACTGACTATTACAACAAGATAAATGTAACTTACTTTGGTCGGCGCACACCAAACTTGAATAAATAATAGATACTTCGCCCGTATAAATTCACAATAGAATGTTTAGCGTTCTCGCTCTGCTTAGTTCATAGTATTGAAATATGAAACCCTAAACTAACAGACCCTAAAAATATGCATGCATTACGTTACCATGGAAATGGCAACATGTCAAGTCTTCTAAAGTACGTTTCAAACCTACATAAACTACCTTTATGAGCGAGGTTTATCAATGTAAATATAGTTTTTTGGTATACTATGAAATAAATAAAGTTTCCATTATTATCATTATTATAAAGGTCATCTTCATTAGTATTCTTTATATAATTATTCATCTTAGTTAGTATGATTATATAATTGTTCATCCTAATTAATATTCTTTTGTGGTCGTATTTTAAGCTATTCCAAACACTCGAACTCGCATTTTAAGAGCGGTTGTCTGTAATAGTCAGGTCTGCATTCTGACAAAGTTTGAAAGATTTTGAATTTTTTCATTTTACACGTCTGACCGTCAGACGTGTAAAATGAAAAAATTCAAAATCTTTCAAACATTGTCAGAATGTAGGCCTATATAAAGTATTAATGTTGTGAAAGTTTTATTTCGATCGGATAAATATTGAAGGAGAGAGACGTCGAAATTGGTTTTCCCAGGCCACTTTCGATTTGTAGAGGTCATTTTACGGCATTCCTAAAATCACTCTATTTTGCACGTTAATGTGAATATTTCACAAAACATGATTTCGTTTTATAAATTAGAGATATTTATTGATTAGCAGACGAAATTTAGAGACATTTCTGTAAAAAGTGAATATTTTACAGATTTTCTTAATGTTTTTTATTTTCGAACCTTTTTATTATATGCCATATTAGGCAGCGAATGTCTCAATTGTTACATCGACTCAGACAAAAAATTCATAACCAGATCAAAGAAATATGTTTTCGCTTGCTATTGATCAAATAAAATTTTAAGGCAACTTAGAATTGAATTTTTGACGAATTTTTTCGTAACCCCTATTTGACCGGAATAACCGTATGTTAATATAATCAGCGTCGAGTCATGTAGTTCAATAAATAACCAAATAGCTCGTCAAAAGCGTTTATTTCTTCGAGTAAACAAGCCTAGGCCTATAAAACTACCTTAGCTAAAGCTGTACGATTGGTTGAAAGCATTTAGGTCTAAATCACACTGTTTGCAGTCGTTTATTGTTCAGGTAATGCCCGATAGCCGGAGCCGCTGATTTGGCAGATTTCGTTTCAATTATATTTTATCGGGGATATGCCGCGATAAGTATAGCGAGTATATTTTTTTCCAACTCGTGTTCTCACATAAATAGTGCACACGCTTTTTGTAACAAAAATAGTCCATTTGCAAGGTCATACGATGCAAACGTCGCATTGTTTTGACGTTTTTTTAGTCGTATTTCCGGTTGGGTTAGCTCACGCGATTGTCTGAACAAAAATATAGACTAGCCATACCTTTCGCCGAAAATAGCTTCGACCCCTTAAAAAATATCGTCTTTGTACAGCCTAGACCTAGGCCTTCTATTTCTATTTATATATTTTTAATATTCAGCGCTTTTTCACATGAAAAGACTGGGACTAGTTGATTTGGGGGCGGGGCGGAGGAAGGACACAAGCCTGACGCAAGCGAAAAAATAGAAGGCCCAGTGGATTTCACAACAACAAGGCCAAAACTGCCCTGAAACTGCCCTGATTGCGAAATGCCCAATTGTTGCGTTCTCAAACAGAATTATTTGCAACTTAACAGCGAATTTAAACCGATACAGGTAAAATAAACTCATTTATAGCATAAACTTACTATTTTTATTTGTATACACGTCTAGAAAATCGGGTTTTTTATCATAAAGTTTGAAGCAACACTTTTATATATATGTTGACAAGGTGTAGCGAAACGGCACAAAATAATAATTATTTTATTCGCAAGACAATCTACTGTTTTGCTTTGAATAACTATATTTGCGAATTGGGAATGAGGATTTTGAAATTATTGTTAAAATATTACGGATATATATACAGTACTGTACGGGCTAATAATATATGTTCCGTTTTATTTTGTATATTTTACAAACACAATACTGCTTCTTGCCAAAATTGAGAAAATATATATTAATGTAGTTGTGTATAAGACAAAATTTCATGAAAGATTCTACTTTTGGTATATATTTTGACTCATTTTGTGCTTTCGCTACACCTTCTCAACATAATAATAGTGTTGCTTCGAACTTTATGATAAAAAACCCCGATTTTCTAGACGTGTATACAAATAAAAATAGTAAGTTTATGCTATAAATGAGTTTATTTTACCTGTTTCGGTTTAAATTCGCCGTTAAGTTGCAAATAATTCTGTTCGAGAACGCCAATAATTGGGCATTTCGCAACCAGGGCAGTTTCAGGGCAGTTTTGCCCTTTTGTTGGGAAATCCACTAGGTCTTCTAGACTTGCTTCCTCCGCCCCGCCCCCAAATCACCTAGTTCCAGTCTTTTCATGTGAAAAAGCGCTGAATATTAAAAATATATAAATAAGACTAGAAGGCCTAGGTCTAGGCTGGTCTTTGTAATAGTCGTGTTCGAATCCCCATCAAAAACACTATTTAGAGTGATATTTGCAAGCCTGCATCTTCAAATTTGCATTTTTATCACGGTATTTCCATTTCTTGTCCGGCTGTGAGCTCGAGACTCGAAGTAATTTGAGAGTATACGATCGCATTTGACTTTCAAACTCCCATAAATCGTTACAATGTTAATAATGACTATAACTATTGTTCGGAATTAGTTGATCTTTTATTTCTGAATCGAATGGTGGTATCTCTGTCTTCATAGCATGTACTGAACCGAAGATATGAAATTTCTAGCCGTCAACCTCTCGAGCCGATCTCGCAAAGAGTTTTAATTTAATTAATATTAAAGCTGGATTCTTCACCGTGATGTCATGCCAAAAGGTGTCTTTTCTATTTTTAAAAAAGATCCCGGCTCTATTGATTTGTGATTTGGTAATATTAATTACAGTTGTATATTTATTATTTTGTTAGTGCCCAATAAGTTTGAATTTGTTCTGAGAAAACAGTCAAACTTCAGACCAAACTTCTACGCAGTTACTTATTTAGTACAATAGTAGTTTAATTAACTGCCCATCACTTTTAAAACAGCAATAAGATAAAGACAACGTGAACGGGTGAGTTATCCATGAAATAAATAGTTGGTTTACAAAATGAATTCCGTCCTCGTGGATAAAAATTAGTTATAAATAATCTCTCCTGTATGTGTTAAATGCTACATGTATAGGGTTTTCCCCGGTATATTCCTTCTCTTTTGTATGGATGTTTGTTGTCACTGGGTCATGTGGTGCCAGCAACTCTAATCCAGCCGATACAGAATGCGTTCTTCTTCATGATTGTGATAAAAGAAATCAAGGGACACCTGTGGTCGCACGACGTTAGCTAGGATTCCAGTTTGAGAACAGAGTCTTGTCTTCCACCTGCACGAGCAGATTAGTTCATTATTTTCTATCTGACATATACTTTTGATCCAAATTCAATTAAATTTATCTAACCATTTCTGGATGATACATTTACAACACAGGCAGTACTCAGGCCAAAGAATAGTTAAGAAAGGCAGGCCAACTTTCCCAGAGGGAGGCCCGGAATGGTGGAATTGTGCAACGTTTTAAATATTAAGGAATATTCTGAATTGAGGTCGAAAAAGGTCTGAAAAGTATTTTGAAGCCCCTGCCCTCCCCCCCCCATTATCGCAAAATTAATTTATATAATTAGACTGAGTTCCTTATCAGCATTTTGAAATATCCATGTTACAAATAGAGTATTACTGCCAGGACATGCCAAGCGATATCTGGTTGGGGGGTGGGTGGATGGTGAACTTAAAAAATTCGGCCCCCTTCCTTTTCGGGGGCCCTCTCAAAGTGTTTTCTGGTAAGCAAAAATTTTACAGTAAAATGTAAAGGGTGGGAAGGGGGGGGGGGGTGTGACGTTTTTTGGGAAAAACGTTCCAAAAATTATTTTTGCGATAATGGGGAGTTCAAAATACTTTTCAGACCTTTTTCGACCTCAATTTCAGAACACGTTGCGCAATTCCAGCATTCCGGGGCCCCCTCTGGGAAAGTTGGGCCCCCTTTCAAGTTGACTTTTTTGGCCTGAGAACTGCCTGAGTGTTATAGATGTATCATCCAGAAATGCCGGTTGAATAAATGAAATTGAAATTGGACCAAAAGTATATGTCAGATAGCGCGTAACCACAAACAGCCATACAAAAGAGAAGAAATATACCGGGGGGAATCCCTACATGTAGCTTAACACATACAGGAGAGATTATTTATAACTCATTAATTTTATCAACGAAGACGGAATTCATTTTGTAAACCAACTACATATTTCATGGATAACTCACATGTACACGTTGTCTTTATCTTCTTGCTGTTTTAAAAGTGATGGCCAGTTAAAACTACTAAATAAGTAACAGTGCGTAGAAGTTTGGTCTGAAGTTTGACCAAAGTTATTGAGCAACAACAAAACAATCAAACATACAACAGAGGGTCTTTTTTTTAAATAGAAAAGACACTTTTTGGCATGACATCACGGTGAAAGAATCCAGCTTTAATATTAATTAAATTAATTACTGTAAGTAAACGAATTAATTTAAAATTTCAACGTAAACTGACCGATGTTTTTGACAAAAAGCGCGTGCACTATTTATGTTCAAAAAGTTATAAGCACGACGCGAGACGTGAAAGAACAGATGTTTATGGGAAGGGGAGAGAAAATATACTTGCTATACTTATCGCGGCATATCCCTGATAAAATATAATTAAAACCAAATCTGCCAAATCAGCGGCGCCGGCTGTACAATATATTATAGGCATTACCTGAAGAATAAGCGACTATAAACAGTGTGATTTAGACCTAAATGCTTTCTGCCAATCGTACAGATTTAGCGAAGGTAATTTTATAGGTCTAGGCTTGTTTACTTGAAGAAATGACGAGCTCTTTGGTTATTTATAGAACTACATGACTCAACGTTGATTATTTGATTATTCCGGTCAAATAGGGGTTACGAAAAAATTCGTCAAAAATTCAATTCTAAGTTGCCCTAAAATTTTGTTTGATCACTAGCAAGCGAAAACATATTTCTTTGACCTGGTTATGAATTTTTTGTCTGAAAAGATGCAACAATGGAGATATTCGCTGCCTAATATGGCATATAATAAACAGGTTCAAAAATAAAAAAACATTAAGAAAATCTGTAAAATATTAATTTTTCACAGAAATATCTCTAAATTTCGTCTGCTACTCAATAAATAACTCTGAAATATCCCCATTATCGTGCAAAATAGAGCGATTTAGGAATGCCGTAAAATGACCTCTAAAAACCGAAAGTGGCCTGGGAAAACCAATTTCGACGTCTCTCTCCTTCAATATTTATCCGATCGAAATAAAACTTTCACAACATTAATACTTCATATAGGCCTACATTCTGACAAAGTTTGAAAGATTTTGAATTTTTTCATTTTACACGTCGTCTTACCTGACTATCACAGAAAACCGCTCTTAAATATGATAAAACACTCCTTCTCGTGTTTTAAATACTACTTAATTTAGCTGAGTATGGAAAAAGATTACGCAGTCGCATTAGTACCCCCATTTTTTGGCTGGCCTTCTTACAAAGTTCGCTAATATGATAGCTCAAGTTAAAACTTTCGTCAATATCTACACCCAGCATAATATGGTTAGTATTTGTAATTATCTGTTCATCTATCTGTATTTCCAATTCAATGTTTTCGTAATCCTTGTTTACCATCGTTGGATCGACAACTTGTACCTGAAATTTATCACAATTTGCAAGGAGGTATAGTTATTCTTATACCATAATGCGGCTCTCTGACCCGCTTTCTGTAGTCTATTTTTTGTTGCTTTAGCATAAACTTATTACAATTTATTACAAATTTCAACATTGAAGCTTTGTTTTGAAAAGCTGAGAATTTTTTTAAATGTGTTCTAAGAATGCAGGAAATGCTATTTTAGAGACCCAAAATTTAAATGTTTTCTGGGGGGGTATGCCCCCAGTCCCCCCCCCCCTCCCACTAGATAACTCAGGCCCGCGGTTCTCACTTAGCTCACACCTTCGGCGATTGCATACTATCCTGTGGGAAGGGCAAGGAAAGAATGGGCTCTTTGGCAGGTTTGCCCTACCACTGAAGAATCCTTAAAAAACGCAATGGCTCGATCTCTTCAACCATAGTTAATAAGGTAGGATGGTTTGGCTAGCCGGCAAACTTCAAAGGGTTTTCGCAAGCGGAGGCAAATATGTTGAGGCACAAAGGAATAAATATCACGTGACGAGATAAGGGGGTGATTGTCTCAAATACACAAGGGATTATGTTACAGCTGGGAATCTTTTCGTCTATTCTCCCCAAAATATTGCAGGAAAGTAACTCAGCTTTCTGTGATACTAAAGTATAACTAAGTAAGGGTAATGGACGACGATTTGGAGGCAATTGTTTCGATTCCAGAAGAAATAGAAGGCGAATGTACTTCGAGTTTGGTTGACGAGGAATGTAGGTTTGCTGAAGGTGAATATATTTTGCCGTTTAACTTTGACATGGCTTTGTCTGTAGTCGAAGGAAGTGAAGACTCGATGGAAGAAGAGATTGTTGATGCTATAAGCGAAATATCCGGTCGTTCCTTTGCAATAGCTGCGAGAAGATTTGTAAGTCAAAGGGAGAGTTGACTAGATATATAAACGCAAAGTGCAAAAACAAAACCGCACATGGAAACAAGAACGTGCCTTCATCAGTAGCTAAACTTACAAAAGAAGCTAGAGCTATCCAAAATTGTAGAAAAAATAAAGGCAAAAATAACGAAGGATGGTTTTTGGGACGATGAAATATTATTCAAATATGGCGAGTATATCATCGAACGATTCTCTATACAACCATATACAGCCAATTTAGGAAAGATTTTGTCGCAAACAAAATTTAAACCAAGACAAATTTTTATGGAATTTTATGAACTTATTCCAGAGTCATCTGGCATATTACAATGTAAAAACCAACAACTATGTAGTTTTGTAATGATATCCATGCCAGACTATTTAGTGTCGTTGTTCAAGGGGCGTGTTACTGGTCAACAACACCCCTCTTCTTCCCATGGCAGTGAGACTGGTGTTTCATCATAACTCAATGAACATGAACGTGGGCCTCTATCCTATATAGCAGGTTATGTGTTATCAAACCTGAGGACGAAATCTGTCAAAAGAAAGAATTACGAGCTTCAAACCATATTACAAAGCATGATTTGCCCTGATGTGGAAAATTCTTACATTGAGGCTCGCATCAGAGGCGGTCTGGTGACACCATCTCAAAATCTCGTGCGGGTATTACAGGTTGTTGAAAATTGATTCCGAGAATTTATTCAGAAGCAGACCAGTGTTGTGAAGAGTATTCTTCGTGAAAAATTATGCAATTAATGATGCACTCGACTTGCCATTGTTGAAATCACTATGGGAAAATATTATATTATGCAAGACTGTAGTCAAGAAACCTCAAAACGAACAAAAAAGCTTTACCTTGAAAATATAGAAAAGCTGTACTGTTTAAGGGTTCGAAGCTTCTCATATGCCAAAAAAAACTATATCAGCAATTTTAAGATGCAGCAAAAAGCAGTAAAGAGAAAAAGTCTACGAAAGGAACTTAAAAGGAAAAATGAGAACAACATGTAACTTGTTGCAAAATGTACCATTGTAGTAATGGTTTCTGATCTGACTCTTACACTACCACCAATGCCGTTACCTCATGCTAACCAGTGGTATGCATTTTGTATTATTTGGTTTAAAATTAATCAGAACATTTTTGGTTGGTGGTGGGGAGGGTCATGATAAAAAATTGCTACAATTAAATCATTTTCAATTTGCAATTTAATTACAACAAAATACTGTTATCTGTATATACATGTAAGTGCGTACCATTGGTCATCATATAGGTGTGTTTGTATATAAGTGAGTTTTTTTAAAAAGGAGTTTGAATTTACCTTTATAATTGTTATAAAAATATCAAGAAACATTTATGCTATATAATTTTAATTGTCAACCTTACACAATACTAATTAACATTATATACTGTATACAGCTATGTCAATTAAGGTTGGCCCCGAGCAAAGCGGAAAATTCGGATACAAGCGCAAAAGACTTGCAGGGAATCGCTAAAAAATTAGTGAATTTTCCAGCAAGCCTTAATTCGTGCTTGCATTGACTTTTCCGCTTTGCTCGCGCACAACCCTAATTGAAATAGCTGTATATTGAACACCGATGTTGATAAAGTAAGTCGCTAAAGGCAATATTTCAGCTTTTAGTTTATGCGTGCAGGGGGGGGGGGATGGAAAGAAAAGTATCATATTGCCAATTGAAAAATGTAAAGAAAAAAATGTAAACACGAATCTATAATCAGGGCGTTTTTTGGTATCGAATGCTCGCTGTCACGAAATACAATCCTGATTTCGGTATTGTTGAATCGGCTGCTACCCTCCAAGGGTCAAGTGAAATTTCCTTCAGATGTCTTTTGCGAATTCTTCAAACGTTTCCTTTTCCGCGACGGGGAGCGAAAAGGAGATGCAAGGCTTTCTGACGAAGCCGAAGGGCCACTTTGTTGTCGTACAAGAACATGATTTGTGCTACTGGACTTTGTTTCGTGGCTTCTCACTGGGAGATTAGTTCAGTCGGAACAGCTCCTGTATTTAGCAATTTGTATCTGCAAAGAAACAAAACAGTTTTTACTAGACTATTAAACCTTCGATATGAATGTTTAATTCATAATATGCCGCTAATATTCAATGAATTTGAAACAAAGACAGACAATTATATTAAGCATATCGTGCGCAGTAAAAATGACTCGATACTTATGATCAACGATGAACTCTGCTTTAAAGTGCAGTTGACACAAGAACAGATTATTAACATCTATTCTTTTCTTTAAATCTGGGGTCAATTCTCGCGTTCGTAAAACCACACGAAGCCATTCTTTACGACAGCTTCCTTCCTAGCCTTCGTTTCGTCTCCATCAGCCTTCTCAGTAGAGGGTATTTTAAACATAGACAGATCGCTCGTTCAGCTAGTCGAACCGCCAAAGTGTGCGCAGTTAGAACCTGCCATAGTCTAGCTACAGAAAAATCTCTGAAATTCGCTGAAAAAAGCAGTTCGCTTGAAGACTTTGTTGAGATTGTAGCAGTAACTCCCGTCTCATATTACACTCTAAGGGTATGTCGTCACGTTACTTCATAAGGGTATGTCGTCACGTGACTTCAATTAAGGAAAATTGATCATGATTACCCTAAGAGGGTGTGGGAAAAGTGTCATATTACATGCTTCCACTTCCGCACTTTACACTTCGATCGCATGGAGTGAGTGTTCTGTACAATCAACTTTGAGAATCACGTATACATCAAAATACTTGCTAAATTTGATTTCTGTTCGCTCTTAAATTATAAAAATATGCTAAACCGATTTTTATAGCAACAAGTCAGGAAGTGAAGCAATAAAAACGTATGATCATATGCTCTATTGTTCTTATGTTCTCTCGGGGCTTTTCATTTCAGACGTTTCTGCTTTGCCTTTGGTTCACATGTTTACAATGTAATATCACTAAATTGTTGTTATCTGGAAACGGTATACAGTAAACATTGCATTGATTTACTTTAATTTCAAAAGACGTCTCGAGAGCGACTGAATTTTTATAGGTCGTGGCGCCTTAGGTCTTTTGGCAAAGGTTACACATTTGAACACTAGCCAAGTACTCAAATGAGATCGAATGTTCATGTTATGTATTCTAAAACTGTTTATAGACTGTTTGTATCTTGCTGATTTTATTAAAAAATATTGATAGTTTATATAAAATACTGGGTATTGTAGGTAAGAGTGCATAAGGTACAAATATTGTTCATAGATAATCTACAGTGCAGTACAGAATTCATGAACTCTATCTATATAGTTACGCACAAAGTGGAGCACAGACATATCATTACTCTAATACTTTATGAAATTTTATAAACATTTTAAAGTTTCTATTGATATATTGATAGGCTGTTTGTCTCTAGAATGGCATAGTTGGATGCTAAATGTAATGGCGATACTGACTTACTCACATGCAGCAGCGTGTGTTTATTTTAAAAATAGAAGCTGGATTTCATGCTATTCCATGCAAAATAAAATTTAGGATAGATCAAGCTGCAAAGTTACTGGCAATTAAAGCTCTTGTATAATATTTATAATGTGCCTGGTGTATTACTGTAATAAATATGAAATAATTATATATGCGCATATTATACAATATACCATATATAATTTTGTGTGTAATTTTTTAATAAATATTCAAATTGTTCCGCACTCAACGGAGGAGTCTTTGCTTGCATCGAATGACTTTACTTAACAAATAGATTACATTCAACCGTTGTCTGTTCCGTTATAGATACACAGTATGACGTCATATGTGGTAAGAACAAAAAAGTGTCCACGAGCCGCCTAGGCGAGTGATCACGTTTTGTTCTTACCGCATATGACGTCATGCTGTGTATCTATAACTGAACAGACAACGGGAAAATGTAATCTATTTGTTTTATATAAAAAAATTGAAAAAATTCCCGAATTAAACAGGTAAACAGTTTATTTTTATTCCCCCAAACATGCAGAAGTCGAAATTTTGCAAATATCACGCGTTCATGATCTATACAAATAACGAAATGCTATTGGCTCGCTTAAGTCACGTTCTGAATTCTGGTCGGCTACGCTTAGAATGCGCTAGACGGTAATAAATAAGGAAAAATAAAAATTTATAAGAACAGTGAAAAAACATTGTTTTAAAGAAATAAAAACGTGTGATAAAAAAAGCAATTATTTTGTTCTGAGCGACCATGGAGATTGAAAAGCACTTAAACATTGTCTATGTTGCACGAAGTGAAGAAACCAGCTGGAAAACGTGACATCGACAGGGTCAAATGACTCAAATAGTATTTATGTAATGTGATTTATGTCTTATAAATTACCGACTGCCCCTGCAGCAAACGCATGTGCATGCATTCATTCTCCGAAGCTTTGTTTTCTTGGCACTCGACAAACATTAAAGATAGCACACTTTTGGGATAATTTGGCTGGGAGTAACAATCCTCCAAACCGATTTATTTAAGTAAACAAAACAATATTTATTAATACGTATATGTTTGAAAATAGTAATGTTTTGGATAATTTGGCTAGGAATAACCATCCTCCTAGCCGATTCATTTCAGTAAATAAAACAATATTTATTAATACATAAGTGTTTTAAAATACTAATGTTTCATGCCAAGAAAAGGGTGGAGCTAAATTATCGCCAACCCTTATGTCATAATATTATTCAATAAAGTAATTGTATATAATCTTAAAAATAATACTAAGCTATAGGTATATAAGTATATGATTAATTAATTAAGTTGTTCATAGCTAATAGTCAACATGAGAGGAGGTTTTGGGGAGGAGGTGGGTCAACTTTGAATGATGTCTTTCTCAGCAGTTGTAGTCGATACTGACGATTGGCTGTGTAGCTGTCCATTATATAAGGTTTGCACTACTCCTCGCACCCACATTGCGTGACAATATGCATGCTCTATTTTAGATATGGCGGCGCCAAGCTTATAGTATTAGTAAATTCCCTTAACGGCTTAACACCTTCCTAATAATTCTAGTTTCCTGGTTATTAAACTACTTTAGATAAAGTAGATTTTTCTTTGATAAATCACATTACATAAATTCCTTATTTTCTTCGCAAATATTCAGTTTTATGTAATGTGATTTATGTCTTATAAATTACCGACTGCCCCTGCAGCAAACGCATGCGCATTAGTGCTGTGCAAACTCCGGTTTTTCAGCTCCGGCTCCGGCTGTTTTACAGTTTTGAACTCCGGCTCCGGCTCCAGCTCCGGCTGCTTTACATATGTAAACTCCGGCCTTGACTCCGGCTGCTTTATATCTATTTCCGGTTGCCTAGTAACTGGATAATGACGGATATTACTCGGCTCGATTTTGTTAGCAGGTTTTCCCTCTCTCCTCCGCAGAGGCTTTACGTAGGGTAGTACGATTATCATGACATTTTACATGATGCGTTAAAGGAATATGAACCGCGGAGCGAAGGAACGCAGTTGATATTCCCCTAATGCATCATGTAAAATGTCGTCATAAACGTACTATGGTACGTAAAGCCTCTGCGGAAGAGAGAGAGGTTTTCCCTTGTAAATTAAGTGGAAGAAAATAAGAAATGCAGTCATGCAGTGAAAGAAACAGAATATGATACTTTATTACAAATAAGAAAATTCAAAGTACAAATTTACAAAGTCAAAGGTTTTTAAGAGTGAATGTCAGTAAAAATCGAACATATGAGATATTTCGCGGCCACGACTGAAAAATCGATTTTGCTCAAATTTTGCCCAGATATACCTTATTATATCGGAAAATGCACCATATATTTTTTTAGGCCAAATGCTTTTTTAACTTTGAGAAAATGCCGTTTTAACACGACCACCCTAAATCGCCATTTTGTCTGGGAAAATATGCGCTGATTTTACCGACAAATTTCACGACGACAACCGTTTCTAATCGATCTAAAACCCTAAAAATCTTGTTTTCGGTTATTCAAAGGACCGGGTACGTGACTTACAAGAAATCTGAGTTACTTTTAGGAATAGAAATAATCGTAGTTTTGGAGCACACTATCTTACTTCATTTACGATACCCTCTTAACAAAACCGATTTTCACTATGGGATAAAGCTCCAAATCGATCATGCTTCTACTAGTTGGCTCTTTAATAAACAAGCTTTCAATTGACGTAAATACTTCTTTGGGCAAATGAATACGCGATAAACGACAGCGCGCTGAAATCGTCCGTTTTTGACGTCTTGCAAGCAAACGCTGTTAATTTACATACCGTCGAAGTAAACAATTTAATCAAGTATTCTAAGTATTTTACCTTTTGAGAAGAAGATATATTCTTGAATGGAGACTTTTTGCCTTGCTAAGTTTAAAATTGGTCCAAAAATCCTGATATATTTGTAAAATATCATCATATACAGGTATTTTGAGATATAATATTGTTGTCAGTTGCATAATAACTTCAGATCACTGTTCAATATTGTCTACTTTTAATAGCGCTAACATACAAATCGATGAGCTGTTTAGGGATTATATTTGCTACTAAATTTCCCAAAATTAGAACTTCAGTTGTTGTTTTGTTCCAGTTTGATCCATATAATGTACCATTTTACAAGCTTTTACATATCGACTATGCTATCGAGTATGAATGTTTACGAATACATAAGTTAATTATTAAGCAGCTGTTAATAGCGTGCGTGTGAAATGAACATTAATCCATACAAGGTTTGTTATTTTATTACATATTCTACCACCTCAAACTCAAATTATAGCAAATAGTTTAGAATAATTATTTTAATGTGTGTTCACTTTGATGCTCAGTTAAAATAATCGGTAAAATTACTTTCTTTTGATACACTATTGTATATTGGTTTTATTGTATTCCACAAGTACTAGTAACCCAAAAATACAGCATGCATTGAGATATGTTACCCCAGTGCGACACCAGAAATTATTATTGTCTCCCCACACGTCGCGTTTAAAAAAAATGGAAGCTTGTTGCTAGTTTAACGCCGGATTAACCATGTGTCAGATGCGGCAAATGCCACAGGCCTCGCGCTTATGGGGGCATTGCGCTTTACTGTGCCACGCCCATTTTTACGAGAACACGGCCATTTTCTGTTGGGACACACCCATTTTAGGTGCCTCGCGAATTTAGGGCCCCTAGGCTTGGCAGTTGGCCCCAGCACGGCCCCGGGAAGATATGCAATACTCGTGAGCATGTAATCTCCAGTTGCGTTGAGCTGTTATATTATGATCCTGTTTATACATGTTGACCCAAAAACTGGGCCAGGCAAGTCATTGTCTCGTTTATAATTGATGCTAATAAATTGAAATATTGAAAAAAACTATTTAACAATTTTGTGTGTCTTTAAATTCAAAGATTTTCATAACAA
>CACRXK020012286.1:0-15315 GCA_902702795.2 Paramuricea clavata
TACTAGCATTGGAGACAAGGATAATAGTTTGTTTGAAAGAGAAAAGAACAGGCTTTGAAGTAAGCCTAAAAGCGTTTAACTAGAAATAGTATTTCGAAAGTTATTAAGCACAAAAGATGAATTGTGTTTATTTTGATACACCCTGTATAGGCCATAGATTGTTTAATTAATGCATGATACTAAGCCTAAGGCCAGCTTTCCGCTTTGACCGTATATCCGGTAACGTATCGTAACATTTTCTTTGATAATAAGTAATTAGTTCCACTCTAGTGCTCAGGAAACAAAGTCAAAGAACTGAATACGCTCCATATCGGTACGATACAGTTTAAGTGGAAAACTGGATTACATATAAGTTTAACGTGACGTATTATTTAAAACATGAGCAGCAGTGTTTTATCGGATGTAAATATACGAGGCGAAGGTATGATAAAACACGAACCTGTGAATGTTTTAAAGTAATTGTTTCAAAAACGATCGATCTAGTCAAAGTTAAAGTTTATGTAAATCAAGTGAAATCGGCTCTATCACATATAAAATACGACACGCTTATGAGTTATAATTTTTCTTTGTGTTTTCCTCATGTTTTTGTTTGAAAATCATTTAATATGAATTCTCATCAAGGTCATAAATTGTGATTATTATCTTCTTTCTAATTATTTGCCTCAAGGTGATCCCTATAGAGCCTCTTTCATGCAAAAGGCGATCTTATTATATACTAATATAAGGCGTAAGGCAATATTGATATAATGGATAAGGCAGTATGCATTTACCGGTTTTTCCTCCTTCTGCAAGTTGGACTTTATTTCGCGTCCGAAACGCTCCCAAAATGATAGCGTCTTATCTGTGCGGAGTTGCCCACAGCTGGCTATATGTTCAATTGCAGTTTCTAAATCTGCATGGACTCCAGCGACTTTATGAAACTATAACGAAAAATACAACAAAATATTAGAAACTGTTAATTACAGGATTTGCCTTGATGATGCTTTAAATACATGCTAGATAAAAATTATATATAACAAAATTTAAATCCATCACTGGTATACGAATCCAGTTCTATAACGCATGTGCAGATGTCTGTTACTTACAAGAGCATACGTGTACAAAACACTCGATGCACCCTTATACCACCTGTCTTGGTCCTGCTCGGGTACCAGCATCTTCAGCATTGCTCTGATTTTATTCATTGGCTCTTCTATGTTATCAAGCCACAACCTTTGAAAAAGGACCGCCCATGCTACCAGGAAACCCTGCATGATAGAGACAACCGTTTTTGAGTATTGCACATAATCGTTTCCATGATAGAGAGAATATATATTTGGTTAACGAAATGCCAAAGCATCCGGCTCAATATGATATAGATAAAGCAAATATATAATGCTATTGACACTATTGTTTGTCATGATCTGTTCACTGTTTTCTTTGTCATGATCTGTACACTTTGATATATAAAAGGGTGTGTGAATTGAACAAGTCACATATTATTAGCACTGATGAATTTGAATATCCGGGCTTACAGTTTGAAAGCTTTGAAGTAATAAATATACGTGGTGTTTCCACAAACAACATAGTATTATATGTTTTATCGCCATGCAAACCTATACAAAGAACTTAAAGCAAGTATAGTTTTTCACTTACATCAGGACATGCCTAAAACTCTGTTAATTTGCTTTACATGCAACGACAATCAACACTGACGATGCGGATGTACTTTACAGTTGTTTTATAAGCTGATTACTACTTATGTTGGATTGAAATTTATAGCTACCTTGTTTTCAGTAACCAGATTCTGTAAATTTTCATTCAAAAATTTCTCATCCTGGAATGAAAAGTTTCTGTCCTTCTTGTAATTGATTCGGATACATCGTCCGTATATCCTTGATATAAAAGAGAAAAGATAATTTCAATAATTGCTTATTCAAGCGATCTTTATAGCAGCTGTTACTTTTGACATATAACGTATATCCTAGTTATACTATACAGTATATACAGTTGTGCCGGTCAATGTTATCGTACTGCACCTTTCACTTTCCCGAAGGTTTGTGCTCATAAGAATACTGCCATGTGGAACTGCTAGCCCCGTTCTCGATGATCCTTGTGCTAACCCACCATGCACTTGAAGCAAAAATTCACTGAAGGTGGCGTTAATGTTTGCATCGTCAACCAGACAAACAAGATTAGTGCTTGCTAACGCGGACATCAACATCTTGCTACAAGAGAAAATGAATGTAATTTAATAATTCGATGCCATTGAACTAACACTATATATATGCGATAAGTGATAGCTGATAACACACCGCTTATTGAAACACCGCTTATTGTTAGGTCACCTCCAGAACAATGAAGAGGGTGCCCGGCTCCAACAATCCCTTGCGCCTTTGCAATTGTTTCCAACGTCAGTGATTTCCCAACATTTCGTTCAGCGACATCAGAGTATAACATGCCAATTAAATTCTCAACTATAAAATATATTAAAATGAAAACAAATCTTGTATTATACAAAAACAAATAATCTAGTGTATGCGTATCGAAATTGAATTAAAATTTACTCGGCAATATTTTCATATGCATGTATGCATACGGCCATTGACATATATAAATACATAAATAACCCATGCACTCAGGTGCATGCACTGAAACGTATACTACTTCTTTCCGAAAGTAATGATTGAAACTTCTCAGTCAACGATATAATTATTTTTATTACCTTTAGCTTCGTCCTCGTTTTCACTTTGATGAATCCTCTGAGCATTTTTGATTATGGCATTAAGCACAAAGGCTGTCGCAAAGTTGAAATGGGACTGCGTTTTGGCCAAAATGTGACGATAACTCAATGTAACTGGAAAAAAGAACAAGCTAATTAAGATTATTGTGTAATAATTCCATGTCCAGAATACATGAGTATAATCCTTACTTATCCTAAACATGACCCTACCCCTATACTAATTAATACTAACCTTTAAATTTAGTTAGGAGTTTTTTCGTGCATTATTTTACTTGGAAGAAAAACTAAAAATTAGCAAAATATAGAAAAATTCTGTAATGCCATTTTTTTGGAAAAAAGAGAAAATATCGTATTCTTCTGTAAAATTTTTTTTGGCATTGCAGAATTTTTTATTTTTTGTATAATGAACGTTTTCAGCGGTGCAATACATGCAGCATGCAAAATTTAAACATAGATCACCAGACAAAATAAAGAGATATAGCGCATTGTTTTTCTAAAATGGAAAATTCTTATGACGTCAGCAATTGACATAGAACCACAGAATAGATATAGGGATAGAACGCGCGCAATGACGTGCTGGCTAGAGCAACTAGGTCATTTTGGAAATTCTTTCATTTTGTTAATCCGTTTCCGCGACATGCATGTAAAAATGGTCACCCGGTTTTGTTGTGATAACTATATCGAGCCACCTTAAGATAATTAGACAGCTAATTCTTTTAAATTCCACAGTCGAAATATTCCAAGAAGGGTTTTCTGTTTTTTAAATAAATATTGTTTATTTTAAAAATGATTTGTGTGAAATAGTCACATATAAAATTACATTTACCTCTTACAAACAGATCGCAACCTATGGTAATCCAAAAGATGCCTGCCTAAATCTGTTCCATGACAGTAAATATCTTCGTTGTCGACGAAGTAAATTTCTTCACCTTGTCTTACCAATTCGCCTTGACTGATATGCACCTGAATTACAATGTTCAATAAGTAAGATTTCACGCCTTTAGTTAGTACGAAAATTTATATTTCACTCCGATGACGGCTCTCTCTCTCTCTCTATATATATATATATACCTCCTTCGAAAGAAACCTGTAATTGTCCAGCTGGAAACCCAAATTTTGTGCTTTATATAATCTCATATTGGAGTTGTTCACGTCGTTCTTTAAGAACGTGTGGTAGTCGGCAAGCGAACTTGTGGTCACTGACCCACCAAGGTTCAAAACTGCTGAGCCAAAACTCCCCCTCAGTTCTTGTAAAAATTTCGACCTTGAATCGAACGTGGTAACTGGGAGAACTATGGTTCTGTAAATATAAGATACATCAATTGTTTGACGCCATACAGGGTATATAAAAAAGACTGAACAGTTTTGAAATTGTTCACAATTTCACAAAAAAGCTTGTGGTATAACCCATAATGTAGAAGAATGAAACAATAATAATAATGAAATAATAATGTTAAAAGCTTTAATAATGGAATGGGTTCAGTGCACATGCGCGTCGACCGTGAAGTTGCAAAGTTCATTTTATTAAACTTTTTTTATTAAACATTTACGGCGTTCCATTATTTAATTTTTTTCATTCAAAGTTCTCTCCAATAACCGGTGAATTATTCATACTTAATTTGACACTTATATGCTATTATATAACAAAACACTTATTTACCGATACCTCGGGAAAGCAGTGTTTGTGGCCCCTCGACCGCCGTTTCCCTCTGTCTCAGTAAATAAGTGAAAATAATAATAATAATAAACTTTATTTGATGAGGGTAAATTTACATTTTTACCTGAGAAGGTATTCTACCAAATGGCCCTCTAAAAATTAGATAACCTACAGTATTTACAATATATACAAAGAAGCAAGTTTATAGTTGCATTTGACACAGCACATATGGGACTATACAACTTATAGTACCAAATACGAAAATAACTGTATTATTAAGCATGCATAATGTTTTTTTTTAGTTTTGACAATATAATTTATTAAAAGAAAATTCAGTGTGAGTAACAAATGCACTTAATTAGGTTTTTCCAAGAAAGACACGAACATTGTTCAAGATGGTCAACCTCATGATTAAGATTAGAGAAAAACCTCTTAACTTTATGCTTATACGCAGACAGGGAGTAATCGTTAAACACTTTCAGGTTATTTGATAAAGAATTGAAAAGTAAACCATCACTGTATGAGGGTTTGGTCTTGGAAAGATTAGCGAGTCATCTACTATTATATATTATATTATTATTTCCAGTCTTAAATCCATCTGACCATGTAGCTCAGTTGGCAGAGATGTTATGTTGTGTTATTGTTCACTCCATAACATGATAAGTAGGAAATGTTCTCCAGTGTGTATTTCATAATTTCCATACCCAGCGTAAGCAGAAAGATAAAGTCTGCCGCGGCTGGGTCTTGAACCCGTGACCTTCGAATTACTAGATCGCGGGTTCAAGACCCATATTTTTTAAAATTATATTTATGTTCTTGTGTCAAAAACAATATCTCACTCGTTCGCTGCGCTCACTCGTGAGATATTGTTTTTGCCACTCAAACATAAAATCCATATCTCTTCGCAACCGTCTAATATCCTCTATTTATTATGTAAACATAAGTGTTATATAGAGTTTTTGGCCACTGAGAAAAATCGTATTTAAACACACGTAAACTGAAATACGATTTTTTTACGTTTGAAAATATCATTTGTTGTAAAACGCATTGCCACGGACGTTTTATTGTTTTTCACTGAATTTTGTTTATATAATAAACAGAAAAATACATGGGTGCTTGGAAATACCAGATTTATTTCTCGTGTTGAACATGTATCTCCTTCGTTCGCTGCGCTCACTCGTGAGATATCATGTTCAACACTCGAAATAAATCTGGTATTTCCGCGCACCATGTAATTATTCTCTATAATATAATGGCAGCCTTTTTTGGAAATATTACGGGTTTTTTCGAAAATATTATCTTAAAACTGAGCTTGAAAGTTGAAATAATACTTCCGAGGAAATATAACATGAAATTTAACGTAAAAGATGCTGGAGTCAATCGGAAAAGGAAACCTTTGTATTGTCGTAGTCTACGACTCTTAGTTTGTTCATATATAGGCAGCACAAAAATATGTGTATAGAATGCACCAAATGTTAGTTTATATAATAAGGTTGCCTGATTCCTCTGTCATTTGTCGCGCGCTGCAATCACTCAATGAAAAACATTGTGATTGGGATTGCGATTTATGAATATAAGGGTCTGGCATACACTGAAAAATAGCTTACTTGGTTTCGAGATGCCCTTTCACTTGCGACGTACACGTAGCCACCCAGTTGCCATGCTTTTCTTTGACCAATTTGTTTTTCGACATTAATTGCCCTTGTAGCTTCAAAGAGAAGTCCCCAAAGATTCTACGACCATCAACGTCGCTTATCATCGTTTTCCCATTTTCTACCAAAAAGATTGGGCCTTCCTCCTATAATTTTAAATAATTATTTTTGTATTGTAATGACTATATAACATCATATAATGATATATAATATATATATTATAGTGTAATGATAGCTAATATAAATTCATAATGGTCTTAAAAATTTCTTTTACCATTTCTTCTCCAAAATTATCCATTTTCTTGTATAATGTTATTGTGTATCACTGTTAAAAATATGGCACGTGGCGTGAAGTCAACTATATCACACATGCACTGTCACGTCTTGATTGTAAATGGCGGACACATTTATATGTTCCTATTGCATGCACCACAGAATTTGATACCTGGTGCGAATTGCGTGTGGCAAAAAACTGGGTGCAAACAGATTGATTTCAACTGATAAAATATCTTAGTACTGATAATCGTAATTGTCCATGAAATTAGTGCCAAAGGCTTGAACATGTGGGCATTCACGGGATCTCACTGTGCACGCAATACATTAGGAATGTTCGAATTCGGTCAATTAGTTGCACTAGGTTTCCTATAATAGCATGGAAAAATCATGAATATATATACATTATGCTATATACATTATGCTTGATTGTGATGTTCGTAGGAGAATTTTCAAAAATGAGCACATAACCATGCATGCAGACAATAACTGGATCTTTAATTCACTGTGTTAAAAAAGCGGCATGTCAGCTTTTCGAAAACAGTTAATTTCATCATTTACATGGACAAAATAATTAGCAAATTAATTGTCAAAGTAAATTTGAAAAAGGAAAAAAAATGGAACACGTCATTTAAATTAATCATTCGCCCGCTGGCTGTATAATATAGTATACATCTTCAATAAATATTCATACTTCATCTTAAGCCTAGCATGCATGCCTAGTGCATGCATGGTCAAGCATGGTCATAACTGTACATCCAGTAAGTACTATAGATAAAACATGAGCAGCAGATGACATCTCCAGCCGAAGACGAGAGTTTGTATATCAGACACAGATCGGATGTGAATGTTTTATTGTACTTAAAAAGTGGCCCATCTTATGAGTTCATTGGCAAAGTAATTTTAAAAATAAACATTGTCTAAGCCGAGAAAATCAAAACTGAAGTTTATGTAAATCAGGACAAATCTTTAACCGATTTTCAAACATTGATTAAACATTCATTTCTTTTGTATTTTCCTCGTGAATTATTAATGAATTTTTTAAAGTTAATTAAAGAGCAGTCAGATTTTTTCACTGTTAAGTGTAATTGTTATGTCAATCTGCTAATTAGCTGCTGATTAGACTACTGTCACCTCAGCTATCAACATCACGAAGTATGATTTTTTGGCTTTTATTACTGGGATTTACTGGAGGCTAAGCAGGAAGTATCTTTTAATATTTGAGAGTTGAAACAACACGGAAAATAAGTTTGAAAAGGATCTTAAATGCCTAGTGCATCCATGATCATAACTTTACCTCCTGTATACATATTAGTTCTAATTAAAGAGCTCAGATTCTTAATTTTTATCACTATTAAGTGTGTTATGTCAAGCTGCTAATTGGCTGGTAAATGTTTATCAGTGCCCTGACGTTTATGTGGGAACGTCCCGGCATTCCATTACAGTATTAGGTTTAACCAGACGACTGCCGTCACCTCACTGACCTCAGTATGCCTCAGCTATCACCATCACGAAGTATGATTTTTCGGCTTTTATTACTGCACGAAAACACCCTCGTGCAGGAAGCGTCTTATTTGAGAGTTGAAACAACACGGAAAATAAGTTTGAAAAGGGTCTTAAAAGCACAAGTCGAATATATTTATAAACTAATTACTTGAATCAAATTAATTCATGCATAAACCCATACGCGATATAAACCTCTGCTATATATAGTCCATCAAAAGGTATATACATATATTAATGTAACTGAATGAAACGCTATATTGTATATATTACAGACCAAATTCTAGCAATGATATGATGATCAATCGATTTCATCAATGTTGATTATAAGTACACATACAAAGTAAATATATATACAGTAAATTTATCCATTTTTGAACCTTTCGCTCGTGTAAAAATCCTGTTATCGTTTTTGAGATTTTTACTACAAACAACCAATCAGAATTTACAAATGCTATATTATAACTCCATATTTATAATATGGTGAACGTAGATATTGTAAGCTTGTTTCATACGCACCCAATAGACCATGCATACCCAATATGACGTTTCATGGCATAATTTAACTATACTATAAGGGAGTAATTTAAAAATGAAAATTAAAGCCCAGCACATGACTTTCAGACAAGACATAACAAAATATAAAGTTTATTGGCTAACGTTTCGTTGTATTGTTCACAACATCTAAGGGAGTGAGTGTCATTATTTATGGGGTGGTAGGGGGTGGATGATTTTTTAGGCACAAGCTAAAATTCTCCACAACCCCTCTCTTGAGCAATTGTTGTCATGTTGAAATTAACAACCCCTCCATCATACATTCAAAAAAAGGTTCAACCCCTCCTCAAGGAAATCGTTTTAACAAATATCATAAATTATAACAAATATCATAATAAACGTTGAGTTTTAACATTGAAATTTCAACTTGAAACAAAAAGTCTTGTACTTAAAAACCGAATAAGACCAACGTTATTATTTTGGCGCACTAGATTTTTATAAATTTAATATAAGGGATGAGACTAAAGTTGTTTATTTTATACAGCTTTGCATGTGATAACACAATATATTCATTATCTACAGTGTATTATTTCGATTTGTTAAGTTTGTTTATGTATCAATTATTTTTGGGGGGATTAATTATTTTGTTTTGTTTTCAATTATTTAACAAAACTATTTTAAGACTATTTTTCTAGTGACCCCTCCTTCTTCAAGTCAAGAGTTCCTTCAGCAACTTTCAAAATTTAATTTGTAACCACGCCTCAAAATTATCCACCCCCTACCACCCCATAAATAATGACCACTCTCTAAAGGAACAGATATATCGAGAGTATTAATACGGTTATTTAGAGCATTAGATTTAACTTGCATGGTAACTACTCAAATCAGACCCTAATTACAGACCCTAATTACAGACCCTAATTACAGACCCTAATTACAGACCCTAATTACAGACCCTAAATACATGCAAATGTTTATTACACGCGCTCTATAGCCAAGCAAATTTCACCAAGCAAATTTCCCGATCGAGAGTAATCTAAAAATCCCATAATCCTTTGCGCGCTCAATGTTTAAAGCTTTGAATATTTTTTTGTAGGAAAACCTTTTTTGAGTTGGCTGGTAAATGTAGCATTATATGTACAGTAATTGAATCCAGCCAGCAGCATGCATATAGTCATGCGCGATCATCGAATTATGAATCTTAGGTTACTATCTCGTATCAATTTTTCTTCCTTCACTAATGATTTCTCTAAAGTCCTCTTTTGTCTATATACAATTTCTTCGTTCTGATAATAGTCCATCAAAAAATTGTACACAATGTGCACTTCAAAGCTCTGCATGCAGGAACTTCTTAAACGCCTTATGTTCTTTCTGTGATTCTGAGACTCCTGAATGCTGGTTTTGATTGTTGGAGCCTGAATACACAAATCAATGTTGTGGTATTGGCATAATGGTGATTTGTGTGGATCTGAAGCTGAATGAAACCTGTCACCCAGGACGAAATGATCTTGCTTGAGTTGCTGGGAGGTAGAATTTGTTTCTTTTGTATCAACTTGTGCATGAGATGCGCTATCGTCACCGCGGAGAAACTTCAGTGAAGGTTGTTGAGAGCCATCACTATATTCTGGCGGAACTATGGCAGGAAAGTTCTGATCCTGTAATGATCGTTTAAAATAATTTTAAAATGATTATACTTAGATTTTCAGTGGGGTTAATGTATGGTCGTGCATGCATATAATCTTAGTACTACTGCGTGCGTGCGTGCATGCATGCACTATGTATCATTTCGTCAAGGAGTTACCCAGCTGCAGGCATTAATTTGCAAACATCCGTCGCAATCATATCATTATGTGGATTTCCTCATGCTTTTAAAATAATATTACAGTGCCTGTATATCATGCAAACGGATCTTATCTTTATTATTTTAAGACAACATGCTGAAAGATCAGTTTAGATCACCTCTTTGCATGCTCACCGAACATGCATGCATGTCATGAATAAAATGAACGGCGGCAAAAACCTGTTTTTGAAGAAAAATTTTACCCACTTTTTTTAGGTTCTTTTCCTATGGCAGGTTTTTCGAAACACCCAGCATTCTTTCCCCACAATTTCTCAGCGACTTTGGGATTTCTGCATTCAAGGTGGCGGACAAACCCGCAAGGTGTGTCATTAATGAACACAATAGGCGGGTGTTTCAATGACAGGTACAGGTCAGCAGCATCCCTAACAGACTCCGTCAACGTTAGGAATTTAGAAGCAACTGTTGCCTGAAAAAATACATAGTACTTTAAGTTTAATAATATCATAACCAAATACCACATAAAAATTTATTGACTATTCATTGCACCTTATTTATAGCTTAATGTATTTTTCTAAATCGCGTGATTAATTCACGCAATTCAATATTGAGAACTATAAACCGCGATATTTTTGCGCAGTTCCAATTACGCACTCCCCAGCATGCGAATTCGTGCCATGCGCACGAATTTCCGCACAATTTTAATTGAAACGTATATGACTTTAATAAACTAGAACCATGTGATCGCGTAGTTTAAAGATCATTAATGTACTATTTAAAACATGAGCAGCAATGTTTTATCAGCCGATGTAAAGACACGAGGCGAAGCCGAATATCTTTAGGTCTTATGATAAAACATGCACTGCGAATGTTTTAAATTGCTTCAAAAACGATCGATCTAGTAAGTTCATTGGCGAAGTAATTTTCAAAAAATACGTTGTGTAAGTCGATCGACAAAATCAAAGTTAAAGTTTATGTAAATCAAGGGAAATTTCTATCACATATAAAGATACGATCGACACGCTTATGATTTTTCTTTGTGTTTTTCTCATGAATAATTAATGAGTTTTTGAATGTTATATATATATATATACATATAAAACACACCCCATGGTGGCAATATATTTTTTATAACTCACCCCATGGCAGCAAAGCAAATGATAAAATCCACCCGTGTGTCTGGGCACTTTTCCAAAACTGTGACATGGACAGTTTCCAATTAAAATACTCCCATACAAGTCGTGGAGTGTGCCACACAAGTATTGCTGTAATCAGATAAGGTTAAAACAATACTAATTAGTAATTACCATAATACTGACTAAAGCCAAATTGGTAAAAACTGCATGTATAAGGACTCAATAAATAGTATCCGTTATTATGAACCTCTAATAGACCGGGTGTCCCAAAAAAAAGTACTCCGGTTTGATTTATAATAACTTCTAAACAAGTAAAGCTATCAAACAGAAATAACTTGCATTAAATAGAGGAAGGACTAACATAGATTTTGATATATTACAGTTGTATTTTACTTAAAAATTCACAGAGATATTAATGTTCAAAATCGGGAGCATATTTTGGGATGTGTCTAAAATTAGCGAAAATCGGCGTATCAAATTTTAACTTCGAAATATGTAAGTATTTAATAGGTCTTTGCAAACTTAAGGCACTGAAAGACCATGCAAGGCAGGCGCTTCAATTTTTCTTAAATAACCTATTTTTTATGTTTTTCATGGGTTCAAAACAAAGTTGATTATTTCTCGGTTAGAGCAGGATTAATATTGTTCTTTAATGGAGGAAATAATATTGCTTTTTGCAAATACACATCACAGTATCAAAGCTACTATTTTGTTACGTTTTGTTCCAAAAATGTTGGATGTCTCTGGGGAGTTGCATGCTTGTTATGTCTTTACTTATGGAGTTGTATGGTTTGATTGTGTTTCATTCTCAGTTTATTCTGAACTTGCCAAGATTAAGAAAGGCAAAAGAGTTTGGGTGTTCTTAACAAGATTTCAGAACGTTGCAGAAGTTAGAAAATTCATTCAATGTGAAGTTAGAAAATTCACAATTCCATTGTGACAGCGTGCCCTAATTCAGAACTACGAACGATCCATGACGATCCTTCGCGATGCAGTGGTCTCATGAAATAAGGAAACGTATTCGTGCTAGGAACACACGCGGATTTCGGACGAATAAATCTTGCTTGTATTTTGTAGATAATAATACTTTGTTTCATAATAAACAATTTGTCAAGTGTCATTTATTTACAGGTAATAGTGCATGTTTCAGTCGGGTAAATCTTGATTAATATTTGATACGCTGTTTTTGGCATATTTCAGACACATCAAGAAATATGCTCCAGATTTTAAACATTAATATCTCCGTGAATTTTTAAGTGAAATACAACTGTAATATATCAAAATCTAAGTTAGTCCTTCCTCTATTTGATGCAAGTTATTTCTCTTTAAAAGCTTTACTTGTTTAGAAGTTATTTCGAATCAAACCGGAGTACTTTTTTTTGGGACACCCGGTACTTTAGTCATTTTTTACCCTATAGCCCCATTTCCATGTTTAATTGTCTGTCTTAGCATGTGAAGTGAAGGCTATAGATCTCTGATGTTTCCTGCACCAATTTGCTTCTCGTTAGTTGATCTTGAATCCATGCATTCACTTATTGGGTAATAAGTGAGTAAACATGCAGTAAGGTCTAATATCTCAAAATGCAAACCTTAGATTTTCCTGATGTTACTATCCCACAAGCCATGGCTGTATCGTTGATAAACTTTGCATTGTATTGATTAAGCCTGTCGATGTCAACCTTCCCATCTGAAATAAGCTTGTGTAAGAGTGCTGGGTCACCTAAACATATGGGCGATAAATAAAAAAATAACTAAAAGTACTCATTGTATACTATAGTTTCACTTTTCTTAATAAATTCTTTTTCATTTATATACTAGAATTGACTGCACCGATAATTAAGGGCAATGGCAACAAAAATTTTTATTGTTTCATTTGAAAGAACATTTTAATAAAATCATTTCTAAAATCTTGTCAGTATAAATGTTTCATATCTTGCTTGATTCTTGAAATATTTTGACTGAAAGCAATGAACTGTCCACCATCTTGGATTTTTGAGGATATGCATGATACCTCACAAGTTGGGTCACGCAAGTTTTTTATCTCGACAGCTAGTGATCATTGAAATAGTTGGACTGAAAGCAATGAGCTGTCTGCCATCTTGGATTAATTCTTAACCTCATTAACTGTCGTTTTGTTGACGTCACGAGTCCCCACTCCTGCCCACTTAGCTTTATAAAATCACTTCTAAGTTACAGAGTAAAAATAAAAAGTTGTTTAAATTGTTTTTATTCAATTGAAAATTTGAACTAGCAACCAAATCTAGTTTCGGGTTCATAAGAGTTACGCTTGATACGAAAAATCTGTAAGAATAATTTTAAACGTTCTTTCTATTGGGAAAATAAAATAAACTTTCGCGAAGTATACTACCGAAACAATATAATAATATTCATTGATTACAATTAATTATACGTTTCGCCCTAACCTGTCGGCTAATGTGATTTGAGGTACACACTCTTCTTTTTCATCTCCGTGTTGACCGCAGTACTAGTAAGACCAGGTGCAATTATAGGCGGCAGTTCCTCTATCGCTACTGTAAACTTATCATGTGCGCGCGTAAATACAGTCTTCTCAATCCAACGACGTCGAAGTTTTGCAAGAAACTCTTGTAATGGAACCATGTCTTTCGGTTCCTCGTCATCTTTAGTATAGTGAATCTATGTTATAAAACATAATGTAAAAACCCATCAAAAACTGCAGAACAGAAAAAACTGATTGGTTTTTTATCAGTAATAACTTATAACTATCATCGCAGTTGACACTCATTTGTACTTGTTGTATAGCATATATACTGTAGACCATATATAATTATATTTTAACCTGACGGTTCGTGCAAGAGTTTTTTTCATTGCCGTCACCCAAACAGATTTCAGGACAAACGCCACATATACCACAGACCACGTCGTCGAGATTTCTTTCTGTACTCATTTCAAAACTGTAGTAGCCATTATAGAGCAAATCTTTGATGTACATCATCTCGCCGTCTGATGGTACTGAACTCTACAATATATATACAATATATACGACTAAATACACTGATGAGATTGGAAGAATTCGACTAATTCGTTGCTATACAGCCTATACTATATATACATAAACAGCTGCAAATATTTATATTCATATTTTTATTATAACCTCTTTGCACTTGGCCTTCAGAGTTAGAAGCTTTGCACGAATAACATTTCCTATAGGATGCCCCTTCTTAAAAAACTCCCTAAATTCTAACAGGATATCCAACGAAACCAATACTTTGTCAGAGATGTTGAACAAACCTATATATAAAAAACACATTAAATTAATATTTGTACGATCTACAGACATATACATGATGCATGTTTCGCCAAAATTGCATGGTATGTCGATGTTCTATATATATATACATATACAGCTAATTCATTAAGGTTGCGAGGTTAAGATTTGACTTCCACTACCGCTACCAGTAAGGAAACATGAACCTATCACAAGCGCAGTAGGTCAGCGAAAGGTTGCGGTAGTGGACTAGTCAAATCTGAACCTCGCTATAATATATAGGTGAAATGTACCATATGAGCTCTGAAATAGGTTTAACACATCAGAAGCCTTGTGGGAATATATAAATATTTATCCCGTACCTAGTTTTTCCACCGACGCTTGATGCATAGCAGAACACGCACGAGATGAACATATTTTCACCATTATATCCACTTCTTTGAACGGATTAAGTTCTGTAAGGAGATAACAGGTGTTGGCTCGCGATTGTCCTGGGTGAATGCGTGAATCACCTAACTTGGACCCACATAGCTGACAGTTTTCCAAATCGGATTCGAAATTAGTAGGCCAACCATTAGCAGCGCCAAGGAATGTTAAAGCGTCTCTCTTTGCTATTGCCTGCAATAGCTCATGTGGCAAAACATATGGAAGTACTTTAATCATTTCAGCCAAATTCAATGTCGAACTTCGTTTGGTGATTTCTTCAGATAAATCATCCGTAGATCCTACCGGCATAGGTCCTGCTGATGATTCGCCTTCAGAAGTCAGAGACATGACCTCGTTGTCAACCGTGGCTCCAGCCATATCCAAACTAGTATTGGTGACAAAACAC
>CACRXK020012287.1:0-15314 GCA_902702795.2 Paramuricea clavata
CCTTCGTCAGAGTAAGAAAGATGCCTTGGGGAGATTTTTACAATCAATCCTTTGGCCTGAAATTTTTTCTCAATCACAAAGCTGTGAAGATATGGCGAATTTTATTTATGACATTGTAGCTATTGGTCTTGACCTCCTCATGCCAATTAAACGGATTAAGAAAATCTCTGCAGATGTTCCTTGGATGACCGATAAATTGAAAACATTTATAAAAAAAGACAAGAAGCCTTTTTCAGTTACGGTCCAAAATCCAACTGCTTTAAATATTACCGAAATATTGTCAATCGCGAGAGAAAAGCGTGTAAATCAAAATACTATACGACCCAGGTTCACAGTAAAGAAAAAGATAACCCTAAAGCTTGGTGGAGTGAAATCAAACGCCTAGGAGGAATGAAATCAATGAACAGCTCCCTAATAAATTTGATAAATATCGCTGGTTTTGAAGATATATCGGAACAAGAACTAGCAAACAGAATAAATACAGCTTTTCTTGAACCCTTATCAGAATATCAACTATCTTCACCGTTAGAGCGACTTAACTTAGAGGAAAACCCAGACTTCTTAGAAGTTTCTGAAGAAAGGGTTTTATCACAGCTACAAAAACTCAACCCCAGTAAAAGTGGTGGCCCTGACGAAGTGCCCAATTGGCTCTTGCGAGAGTATGCTGTAATCCTTGCCCTCCCAATTAGTCTACTCCTAAATGCATCCTACAAACAACAAAGCCTACCTGCAATATGGAAACTTGCGAATGTTTCACCGCTGCCAAAAGTAAAAATAGTACAGGATCTGAAAAAAGAACTTAGGCCCATTTCTTTAACACCTAATATTTCGAAGGTTGCAGAGCATTTCGTTGTAAATGATTATGTGAAACCAGCTGTTTTGAAGAAAATTGACCCCAATCAGTATGGAGCAATCCCTAAATCATCGACGATTTTTGCTCTTCTTAGTATGGTGCATAACTGGACCTCCGGGCTTGACGGTACCGGTTCTACAACTAGAATCATTCTATTCGATTACCAAAAAGCTTTTGATCTAATTGATCACAGAATTTTTGTTCAATAAACTACTTCAGTTAGATCTACCACGAAGTGTTATAAATTGGATTATTGATTTCTTAAGTAACAGATTCCAAAGAGTCAAACTTTCACAAGGATGTTTTTCAGATTGGGGTGCAGTACCTTCGGGCGTCCCTCAAGGCACCATTTTAGGTCCATGGCTCTTTTTAATCCTGATAAATGATTTATCTATCACAAATACTGACTTATGGAAATACGTGGACGATACGACAGTATCGGAAACAGTTGACAAAAACCAACAGAGTAGAGCACAGACAATTGCTAATGAGATGTCACAATGGTCCCAAAACAATAAAATGAAGCTGAATGAAGAGAAATGTAAGGTACTCCGTATTTCCTTCTCAAAAGTCCCTCGTGATTTTAACCCGATACTTATTAACAACAAAAGTATTAGAGTCGTAAAATCCGTTAAACTTCTGGGTTTGTCATTCGATAATAACCTGACGTGGAATCTACATATCGAAGAGGTAGTTAAAAAAGTATCCAAACGAATCTATTACCTGATCCAACTCAAACGGGCCGGTATTCCTCGGAATGATCTGGTTCTATTTTATGTTACATGTATTCGATCTGTTATCGACTATGGTATCCCTGTCATTTACTATTCGTTGCCAAAATACTTGCGTTCCGAATTGGAAAGATTACAAAAAAGAGCTATTAGAATCATCTGTCCAAACACTAATTACGAAGACGCTTTAATTAGTTGTGGACTGGAGTCACTGTCTGTTCATCATGAAAATATTTGTACTAGTTTATTTCAAACAGTAGTTGCTGATGAAAATCATAAGTTACGAAGTTTACTGCCACCTACACATACTTCTTTTTATGATTTAAGAACCGATAGGAAATTTGAAATTCCTAGATGTAATACTAATCGTTTTCAAACTAGTTTTTTTGTGGCTTCGTGCCGCAAATCATTTATGTAATGCTATTGAAATGACCTAATATTTTTAATAATTTTAAATTTTTTAGTATATTAAAGTAATAAACATCTTGTATATATAATATTTATATGGAATGTCATCATAATGGCTTGATAAACTCTTTTTTATATTCTCGTAATTAGTTAAATTTACTTGTAAAAAGAATACGCAATTCAGCCTATGGCTGCGAAGTATTTTATTAAATCTATCTATCTATCTATCTATCTATCTACTAGAGCAATAGATAAAGGAGAATATACTATTGGTATATTTTTAGATTTGTCCAAGGCTTTTGACACAATTAATCACAGGATTCTGATTAAAAAAATAGAATATTATGGCATAAGAGGAATATCTCAACAATGGTTTCAAGATTATTTAACAAATAGAAAACAAATTGTAAAATACAATCAGGCGAGATCAAAAGAAATGACAATCACAAGTGGAGTCCCCCAGGGTTCCATTCTGGGACCACTCTTGTTCCTTTATGTATATAAACGATATCCAACATTGCAGTAAAATAGTTTTATTTATATTATTTGCGGATGACACAACGATATCTCATAGTAACAAATGTCTTAAAACATTAAATGAAATTATGCAAGTAGAAATTAATAAAGTAGCTGAATGGATAAATAAATCATCTATAAATACTTCAAAAACAAAGTTTATTCTATTTAGATCTTATAACAAAAACAGAATTTTGATATAACAATAGAAATAAACAAAGAAAAATTAAAACAGGTAAAAAATACCACGTTCTTTGGTATTGTTATTGATGAATGCTTGACATGGAATGAACACGTGGATTTAATAGCAAAAAAAGTTATTAAATCTGCTGAAGTAATAGCAAAAATAAGACATTTTACAAATTTAAATGCTCTTAAGCTTATTTACTATGCTTTAGTCTATCCATATCTTATCTATGGAAATATAATATGGGGTAATACCTACAAAAAAAAGAATCCAAAAACTTATGAATGTTCAAAAAAAAATTGTGCGCCTTATGACTTTCAACTCTTATTTGGCACATAGCGAACCAATCTTTAAAGACTTAAAAATTCTAGATATTTATAAAATTAATGATTATTTAATAAGTTTATTTATGTTTCGATATCACTATACCAAAAATCTACCAGAGGTATTCATTGATTACTTTGTGACCAATGATCAAATCCACCAACACAATACAAGAAATAAAACACAACTCCACAATAGAGAGTTGGCCGTACCACAATATTCTGTCGTTTCGTGACCCACAACGAGGGTGGGCATGATATTGGTATCAAATTGTAGATAAAATTATGGAGATTATTCTGTCTCTTTTCACACGCGAGATTCTGGTACGTTAGTTACAGGGCGCTTAGATATAGGGCGGCGCAGGGCGCTTATATATAGGGCGGTGAAACGGCTATAGGCGCGCCGATCGATGTGTGATGCAATGAACTGGTAACGAGTTTGTTGTGGTTACTATGGCGACGTTGTCTTATGGCAAGGATAAATATGGCAGGAAAACTGAGCTGGAAGTTTTGACTGTTTTGTAGTTAAGTTTTGATGAAGAAATAGATATCGGGGGGTAAAATTCCGATGTTGTACGATAATTTAGTAGATTCTGCTATTGTATTTTCAGGTAATACTGCCAATATTTTAGAGTTTTTGCTCAAAACGCTTGCGAAAGCTTACGAACGGTTGCAAAAACGCTTGCGAAAGCATGACGTGAAAGGTTTTTAAAACTCTTCGTATGTACACGTAGCGTTCACGTTCGATAGAATACAATTCACAATTAGTTTTAGCCACTAGTTGATCTTTTCAATTGAAAATCAAGAAATGCTCAATTTGAATTTGTATTTTTTTAACGAATCCATACGAGAAGTTGTCTTGGCCAGCCGGTCAAAACAAATCAAAGTTGGGACGAAACTTTTTCGACTATTGCGCTCAACAAACGTCCAAGCGAGTCGTATTTTGATTCAAAGGCCAAGACGTAAAATATGTTTACGGCTCAGAATTACTTCAATTGAATGCCTTAAAAGTCGTACAAAATTATTAACATAATAACAAAAAATCATGACATGGCCAAAATACAATTGTTGTTTTTTTTTGCAGCGAAATAATGGTCTATCGAGGCAAAATTTAACACACAAAAATACCTCACTTTCCAACGCTGTATATTCAATTGCTCAACTCCGAGTCTTATGAAACCTTTTGGAGATAAGCACATAATTATAATCTTTATCATCAACTGAATTTCGAAGTTTGGACGACTTGATAACATGTCCAAATGCTGTTTTGAAAATTTCCCTTCATTGAAGTCATCAAAAGCCCGACTCATTATCTTCAATATTTCTTTCAAAATTCAACTATACAGGCCAAACAAGCATTCGTACGATACACTAGTTACTACTTCGTCGTTACAGTGTAAAAACATCCGCAAGAATTTCGTAGTTAATGAAAAAACAGCGAAAATACAACAGCAGGAAAAATCACGCTCCTTGAGTCCTTGTCAACTTTTGCCGAAAAGCACGCTCGTGCCAGTCCTTTTCCGCATCACACATCGATCAGCGCGACATCAGCGCGTTTCACCAGGCCCTGGTTTCACCCACTGGTATGGGCATCTCTCTCCTCCGCAGAGGCTTTAGTCTTCTTAGGATTTAATATTACGATGAGACACATTTCACTACACTTTACATGGCGGATCTTGGAACACGAGCGTAGCCGCTGGGCGAAGGAGCGCAGGCGGCAAAGGGGTATGGGCATGTTTACCTGCAGCATTGAACTATAAATAACTGGAAGGCTAAGTCAGGGGAGGGGGGGAAGTTGAAGCCGTGCTTAAAGCTTTTTTTGTAGGTAGACCCAGTCCTTTTTAAAAATTTTTTTCAAAATATGCACATTTTTCGATCAGAAAAATCTTGCCCCAAAATATTAGTTATACTACCAAATTTAATTTATATCAGTAGTATTATAAATGAATTTAATATTCGCAAAGCAAACAAATCACGAATTAGCAAAAAAATACGAAAAAACACGGCCATAAGCATGAACGGTCAGAAAAACCGCGCGTTTTAGGCTGCTTTTTCTGAGTTTTTGGAAGTTTAAGATAAAACTAAGACGTCATACCTCAGGAATTATTTAAACCCATGCAAAATACATCTGTATGCGAAGTTTCAAGAAGATTGAACGTTTTAAGGTCGAAAAAAAAGCATTTGAAAATTGACAAAAATATTGCCATATTCAAAATGCTCATAGTGGCCAACAAGATGCCGATGACGAAAATAACATCACTTGAAAAACGCCAATTTATTTATGTTTAAAAGCGACTAAAACAAGGACTAAAAGCTCAGGATCAATAACAATACCTATAGGGTTTAGTACGTACAACATAAATTTTCACTCATGCATATATTAGAAAAAGGAGACCTTTAGAATTTGAAATAACGTTTAAACAAAAGTTTGTCTGTGTGCTCCAGGATTCAAATTATAACAATGGTTGATTTCTAAAGGTCTCCTTTTTCTAATATATGCACTCCATCAATATTTCACGCACTACGGTTCAGCATATGTGCAATTGAAATGGCATTCAAATTTTAACAATATGCTTGATTTCTAAAGGTCTCCTTCCTTTTTTTTATACACCCTGTAGAGTATAGTATAACGGAGTAATTTGTCGTAGCGTATACTAACTATACCGACCACTACATTTGCCACCCTGTCTCTGAATACAAATCAATTTCATTAAAAATAAAACTTCACTAGGTTTCTCAGTATTGTGTTTATATATACACTATAACGGAGTGCATGGTGTACGTTTGGCACTCCGGATGCAAATCACTTCGCCATAGTATATTTGCCGTATGGTCACAGACTCATAGTATAAAATCATAGTGAGACAAGCTCGTATTTACAATGTATGTTTCAGTACGACGATCTTTTGATGGATTTTTCGTGTATTTTTTCCACCAAAAATTGACTTGACCCGACACCAGAGCGCCGTATAAACAGGGCCTTTACATTCACTCCTATAATCTTGTAATACTGAGTTCAAGTGCTTATGTCACAAAAAATGTTTTTTGATATTTGATAGAAGACAAAAAGTTAGTTAATAGGTTCTTTAACATTTTTCGGTTTTCTCTTTTCATTCGCGAGATACGAGGCTCTAAACAGCGATTTTCGTAAAATTGTCGCGTATCAACAAGAGTCTGGGACGAGCGTGGTGTGACGTAGCTTAAGGGACTTAATTTCGACGCGCATTATACATTGCGGTGCCCGTGCCATTTTTGGCACCGCATTATATTCTGCCTGTGAGTTTGTTAGTTTGTCCGTTTGTCCGTTTGTTAGTTTGTTCGCATCAATACGTTTCCTTAATCGCCTACCAGAAATTCCTTGCACGTGCTCGGAATTTATTAATTATTATTAATCGTGTACACTCACGATGATCGACAGTTTGCTCAGTTTTATCTTTGGTTTTATGCGTCAAACAAGGACAAAAATACCACTGTTCGAATCAGCGTGAAAAGTTGTGTTTACGGATGGAAAATTGATTTCAAAATTGACTTCTATTCTAGGTATTTGTCGCCTTTGAAAGACAAAAGCCGCTCAAAATAATCCTTCACGTTTTCCGAATTCCTTTTTTCGAGGAAAGTTTTCTTTCGAATTACAACTCGAACTCTCACGATCAGGGGCGTAGGAAGCACCTGGAGTTTGGGGGGGCACCGGCTTGTAGGGGCACATTACTATCGGAAAGGGCACCTAAAAAATTTTTCCCGGAAATGTTGTCGACGGGGGGGGGGGAGAAATTTCTCCTGAGGAAAATTTTCCGTCGTATCATACCGAAATTTATGTTTGTGACCTAATTTTTAAAAAAAATTTGTAAATTTCCACACAAAAATGGCACCTATTGTTTTAATTTAGTATTTACAGCGACATTATCTTCTACAAAAGGGCACTTTTCCTCACAAAAAAGGGCACTTTTCAACACAAAAAGGGCACTTTTTATCACAAAAAAGGGCACTTTTAGTCCTTTAAAAAAATTTGGGGGGGCACGTGCCCCCCGTGCCCCCCCGCTTCCTACGCCCCTGCTCACGATTGACTTTTTGCTGCGTCTTATCTCTGGTTTTATGCGCCCAATAAGGACAAAAATACCACCGTTCGATTCAGTGTAAGAAATTATACTCACAGATGTCAAATGTATTACTAAACTACAGTATTCTAGCGATTTATGGCCTTTGAAAGACAAGCGAAATTGTATTGTTCACAAATCGCTCAAAATTATTAAACATAATTAAAAGTTCAATATATTGGACCTTGATAACTTTCGTATTGTTGGTTTTCTCTTTTTCGGCCGTATACCAGTGGATTCGTCTCACTTTTCTCTTTATTTTGTTAGTAGTTTGAGCCCAAATTATTATATTTTGAAGCTTTTAATGTGCAGTTTTAATAAGCGAAATTGTATTGTTTACAAATCGCTCAAAATTACTAAACTAATTAAAAATGCAGTCCGTTTGATCCTTGATAATTTCGGAATTGTTGGGTTTTCTCGTTTTCGGCCGTATGCCAGTGGATTCGTCTCACTTTTCTCTTCATTTTGATAGTATTTTGAGCCCAAAATATTTTATTTTGAAGGCTTTAAAACGCAGTTTCGACTCTAACGTACGGACCAACTGGCGGCCGACAGGAGAATGTAGCGTGCTAAATATTAAACTAGGGTAGCTGCAAGGTAGGGATTGCTGCGGGCATCAAAAGCAAATAGAACCACAGTAAAGAGTACAAATTATATCAAGCACAGTGATTACTCGCAGCCTATGCTCGCAGCGACTAGTGAGCTGTGAATGGAACTGAAAAGAAGGACAAGAAGCAATATATATTGAAGTAGCAAAGATTGAAGTAGCAAAGACCAGGGGTTAAAGGGCAATCAGAGGTGACAGATATTAAACATGTGCGATTTCATATCAAGTCATATCTGCTAGGTGCATTTACCACATTATATAGACTATATACACAGATTTATCACACTAAGAAACCAAAACTTTATAAAAAATATAGAACTGACAGTGGCCAAAGTCCAAAACAAATGTAAGCGTAACATTAGACGTCACATGAAAAAGCTTTAGAAATTCGATAAAAATTCGATGGTGGGTCCTCGGCTCGCGCGCTCACTTTTCCCTCACTAGAAACAACTTCATGTATTAACCAACAGGAGGAATCTAGGGGCCCCATCTAGCGTATTATTTTATATAAGTTTACTTGTAGGCGAAACGCCAGAATTTTTTTTTGCAGGGCACCGCATTTTAGTACTGTGTCTGGTTTGATATATTTTCCAGCATGTCAGGCAGTAGCTCGGATTCGGAAAGCACTCATAGTTCTCAATGTGACTCAGAATACAATTATATTCCTGGATGAATCAAATGATACTAGTCACGAAATTGGTCTCTAGAAGCAGTTGATAGCGAAATTTTAGGCGATTATGATGCATGCCTTTATGCCGATGAACCGCTAGCCGGCGGAGAATGGTACGCACGATATTTCAGAAATTCAGCAGAACACAAGCGACAAAAAGAGATGCTACAGCGAAGGTTAGATGGCCTTGAAGATATTAAATTATGGTGAGTGTAAACATAGATTTATTTTAACATTTTAACGTAAAATATAAAGTATCTCTGGCTAATATATTTTGCGGGATACGGGCTCATATGGCATCAGTCACAACAAAGAGTTAAAACCACACTTCCCTCACCTTCGCAAGAAAATACAAGACACGAGATCAAAATATAAACAGACTGGTTCAGAGCAAATTACGTATATATTCTTGTTTGAAGCTACAGTGTTTCTCTGTGATCACGTTTATTTAATACGAACGATTGAACGATTGTATTTTCTCTTAAAGCCCATTTTTCCAAACAAATAGGTCTGAATCCCGAGTGCAGAGTGATACAGCACGGCGGCTGTGGCACATCTTCTAAAACGAAGTTATCCTTCAGAACATCCCTACAAGATTCCATCTCCTGACAGCACCAAGCTTCGTGTGTATATTGTATATGTATTATCCCAGACAATCGCCGCATTTACACTTGTGAAATATGATACAGGTGAGGGTTTGATGTCTGACTGATGCCGTATCAAAAATATATCAGCCAATCTATGTTTACGCTCACCATGATTTAATATCTTCAAGGCTGTCTAATCTTCGTTCTAGCATCTCGTTTTGTTCCTTGTGTTCCGCAAAGTTTTAAATATCGCGCGTAGCTTTTATCGCGCGTAGCATTCTTGGCTCGCTAGCGGCTCATCGGCATAAAGACAATGTGCATCATAATCGCCTAAAATTTCGCTATCAACTACTTCTAGAGTTCCAATTTCGTGACTAGTATCATTTGATTTATCCTGTATAATATACCTAGGAATATAATTGTATTCTGAGTCACATTAAGAACCATGAGGGCTGAAACACATATGTCTTTCCAATAGCTTTTTAGTACTCCTTCACATGTGAATTCGAACTTCCGTCCCTTAAGCTACGTCACACGGGTCTCGCCCCAGACCCTTTTCCGTTTTTTTCTCGGGCGCGACAATTTTTCGCTAAAAGCCAATTTTTCAAGGTTTAGAGCCTCATATCTCGCGAATGAAAGGAGAAAACCGAAAAATGTTAAAGAACCTATTAACTAACTTTTTGTCCTCTACCAAATATCAAAAATAATTTTTTGTGACATAAGCACTTTAATGCGAAAACAGATTGTACGTTCCCATAATGCATTGCGCGCTCATAGTTTAACGTTTAAGGTTTTGAGTTTTCGAAGGACAACTTTTTTGAATTAGCTGTATAACAAATCACAAACAATCATCCTTTAAACATGCATACCCAAACTATATGCTTTGACTCTGTTTCTTTTGATGTTTCTTTTTATATAAGATCCTTATGCCGTTCTTTGATACTGTAAGAATACTCTAAAATAACTTTGTTTGGGTTTGTCAATTCCCGTTAAAAAAAAGACTGTACGTGTAGTGTTTAGCATCAAACCGTAGTATTAATTAATTCGCAATCAGTACTACACAGGGTGAATCAAAAAAGGTAATCGAATTTCAGCGCGATATTGCATCTGAATTACTCAGCGTTTTCATATTCGAAAAGATCAGGCTCGTAGCTGTTGAATGATATGTCATTCATGCGAAATAGATGACAAATGAGCAAATACGAATCCGATAAAGAATGTTAGTCAGAATCGCACATTTTCACCGTTGAGAGTTGGGTCTAAAACCATTGAAAATTAACCCTTTTTAGGACTTAAGATATTCATAATTATTATTAAGTAGGAATAAATCTTAGCTAAGCTGCGACAAGTTCGTGATTAATTGCTTTTTCTTTTGTTATGCAATTAGGGCGGAGGTGAAAATACGCGATTCTGACTAACATTTTTTATCGGATTTTTTTTCCACTTGGTATGAAAAACATGTCATTCAGTAGCTGAAAGCCTGATCTTCCCGAATATGAAAAACGTTTGTTCATACGCCCAGTAATTCACGTACAATAGAGCGCTGAAGTTCGATAACCTATTTTTATACACCATGTACCTATAAATATATATATTGATGCCAGATAAATCGTGGGAATTATAATACTGATATTAATATTTAAACGAGAAATATTGCATTGGGATTCATGCACCACTGCCCGAGTGTGTGAGATAAAAGAAATGAGTTTAAAATATCAAAATGCGTATAAAATACTAGCTATAGAAGCGTTACTGATATCCGTTGCATCGCCAGCTGTAACATTCCTTGTACTGATAGATCATAACAGGAATTAATTTGCCAACAACATACTTCCGCACCCTACTGCGAAGAGTATGCAGTGAAATATTTGAATCGTTCAAATATGGAGAAAACTGCCCAAACTGCCCTCACACCCATTTGGCTATTGCATATAGTTTTAAATGATGTTTGAGTTAAATTTTCAATTTTTGGTCAACGAATGCAAGCACAAAATCAAAATATATTGGGGTTATTGCCCTGGAAACTTACAAAAGAGGTTTGAAAATGACATTAACTGTAACTATACAGCGCCAGCTACTGCAAAGGCCTATACGCGCTCTGCGTGTGACTAGCGGAAATCATTCATTTGCACTAGAGTCTCTCTTGCTAAAAAGTGAGAACGATATATTTTGTGACAGTTTAGCTGCGTTGTTTCCGAAATTCCATTTTTTCAAAATTAAGTGGCAGACTATGGTCTTGTTTTCTTACTGCTGAAGTTTTGGAGTTCATGAAAATTGAACTAGGCCTTTGACTTGAAAGCGAAACCACCTACTTCGTTTCTAGATAATAAGCAGCCGGGGTCTTTTGTAATAGTGTATGTACTACATATTAACCTTGCATCCATAGTGATTCAAAACACAAACATGTTTATAGTTTTATACGGGAGTTATTCTACGAATGTCAATTAAAACGGGAACTTCGAATTCTGTTTCACCTCCGTGACAAATAAATTTGAAGAGCGTGTAGCAAGTAATAAATAGAGGACTCTTTCGAGCAAGACAGTACCAGAAAACAAGTCTAAAAAGAATTTCAGGTATCAAACGCAATCCTTTTTGGCTGCTAGGTATATATATATAGCAAGTATTTATCATACCGTCCATATTATTAATTCTGGTTGTTCATTCAACAGTTTTTGAGTTGTGTTCAATTTTCGATTTCAGATCAAAACAGCTACTGTCACAATATCGAATTTGAGTTACTGAAAGTTTTTGAAAGCCTTTCTCGTTGCATGATAGGAATTGAGAGCGACGCGTCTTGTAAATTCAAAACAAGAAAGTTTTGTTTTGCTTTCTTCAGTGTTAGGAAATAGGATATGGCTGGTGTAAACTTGGTGGTTTCTTTATTTTCTCGAGCTAGGCAAGTTTCCGTAATATATAGCGATGATTTTAACAAATCCATGTATAAACCACAGTTTAATCAATCGTAAGTGGTGTAATTGTATAAATGTAATTATATACAATCAATACTCATTATCAAAAACAAAATGCGTGTGTGCCACAAGTTTGGTTACGTTGCACGATTAATTAAGTAACCACGCAAATGTAGGTTGTGCAAAACTGCCTTCCAGTGAAAGCAAATCACAGCCAAAATGAAACATAAAAGATGTTAGTTACGCTTTAGTGGTTCCGCTTTATTGAATATTGGTTTGCATGTTGAATACACAATGACGCGAAAGCAATTTCAATACCTCATCTCTGTACTTTTATCTAGTAAAGACTGTGATTGATCACCGAGTAACCGTAATATAAGTATAGTCTGCATATATTTTGCCATAGAGTTAAAGAATAAGTATGCACCTACGGTATACATTTCAAATGTTGCATGCAGTCACACGGCAGACAAGTCCCTGAGTCGGAGATTATCGACAGGCGCATAATTATACATACGACATAATCTCTTTCAAGATACCTATGATTTCAAGATATCGAATATATGTATAAAAACCTTCAAAATTAACAGCAACCAAACGTTTTAGAGTACAATTGATCAACAAAAATTAGATGTAGTATATATGTATATGGCATATTTGTTATACTCATAACTGATTATATGATTTTGCCGTCTATAAACCATGGTTCGCCAATTGTGATATATAACTCATCTCAGACTGTACAATTACATTGACAATTACCGTATTTACTCGTTTGAGCGCCGCGGCGCTCTTTAAATTTTCAGAGCTTCAGACGCGGCGCTCATTCGAGGGCGGCGCTCAATCGGGGGCGGCGCTCTTTAAAAAACTTTTATTTGTGAATTATATCAAGAACTTTTAACAATAAAATAAACAAGTTTTGAATGTCTTTGTCACTAAATGTCCCCACTTTGACGGCGGAAAGGTTTTACACTGTTTAGTGCGGCGCTTATTCGGGGGCGGCGCTCTTTAAAAAAAATTGATCTGAAATGCGGCGCTCATTCGGGGGCGGCGCTCAATCGGGGGCGGCGCTCAATCGAGTAAATACGGTACTCACTTTTACTAACTATAACTACTACAATTACTATACATAATTAGTACATTTACAATTACTAACTCTGTAAATAATAATACTGTACAAGTCTTACAAGTTAAATCGGCATTTCAACATTTACTTAAAAGCAATTCGTTCATGGTGACGGCTTTATCCGCAATAAAATAAAAGATTATAGGCATAAGTAGTTAATCTGAAGTATGGAATTAGATTTTCTCTGCTATAATATCATGGTTTCAAGTACATTTGGATAAATTGGGATAATTTGAAGCCAAAAGAAGAGAGCTGTTTGCGGCAGAGGTATTAACGTTTGTGAAAGCTTTTTTTTTAATGGACTGACACGTTTCAGTCAACCGTCGACCCTCAATTTATCATGTTGAGTTTTAGCCGGCCAACATGGGTCCGCCAGCGGGAGTCAACTTTCCAGTCAAACCCCTTAATTCTAATCCGTTTTATGCAGTAGCAAAGTTTATTAAATATGCGAAACAATGCATGCGACCTTTGGAATATATCGAAAGTTTCCATTGCTGAAAACAAGTATCTATAGCATGATAATTTAGCCGCTTTGTTTTCCAATTTTAGGGGGTCTTAAACAACTTTATAAAATATTTTGTCAGCAATACATGTTTCGGAATTAATCAATCCGAATTGAGTGCCAATAAGTTTGAAAGCTTAACCGAACCCCTGCTAGTTTCTTGCAATAGGAACCAGCAGAGATAGTAAGGATCTTTTGTAATGTGCCATATTGCGTTCATGGCATCATGCAAATCATATACGGCACAAGTTGATATTGTGCCACGACAGAATAAATGAGACCCCATACCATGAGGCAATGTAAATCATGTTTCTTCACAAGTGTTGTTCTTAGTATCGTGTTTTGAATTTTGAAAAACTGCATGCCTGTTGTTTTCTGGGAGGGGCAGTGCAATTTTAGATTCGTTCAAATTCGATGAAAAATTGGGGGGAGGGGTTAAATGTACGGTTCTGAATCCATTTGTACTGTACTGTACTGTACTGTACTGTACTGTACTGTACTGTACTGTACTGTACTGTACTGTACTGTACTGTACTGTACTGTACTGTACTGTACTGTACTGTACTGTACTGTACTGTACTAAAACACAAATGTGCAGCTACAGTATGAAGCTAACGAAATATACCTTTAAAATGCGATTGTCGCTCAACCTCGTACCCAGGGCTAGCCGCGAATTGAAGGCGGCGGCGTAGCCCTGGTAAACGCTGGTCACGTGACTCGAACATTACGTAATTGTTACTTTTTTGATCCGGGGGGTGAATTCTAGAGGTGAAACTCGACGACCAACAGTTTTTAGGTTTTTAGTACGAAATTCTTCAATCTTCCCTGTGAATTTTGCATTTCAAGCTTTTCTCAAAGTACGGCGATCGATCAAATGGATCAATACTTTCTGTGGAAAAAACTCAGCGAGATTTGTTCGTATGCGACGTTTAAAAGACTTGGATATGTCGCTCAAGACGCTCGATCATTACACAGGTTTATGGTTTAGTACTTTGTTCAGTTTGTTGCGACTTGCGAAGCAAATGAATGCAAATTCAACTCTTGTATCATGACTAAAAGTTGGTTAGTAGAGGGACAACTGATACAAAAGATATGAATACTTCAGCTTCAAACTAGGAACAAGTTCTGATTTCAGAAGTTCATGGACATCCCTAATATATGAACATTGATATTTCACCAATATGTAAATATGACTATTAAATATATAAAAAGATTGCTGTTGTATATGTACAAGTGTTGTGCTGTGGTATTTACATCTTAACCCTTTAAGTCAATGCACCCAGATGCGCCCTACTTTGTTAGTTTACTCTGGCTAACGCCAGACAATTTTACTCGTCAGGGGGAAAGTGCATGCTGCCACTCAATGGGTTAACATAGTCGATGAACATGCCAAATGATCCTTGACCGTGGTAGTGCATTTTTGCACTTGCTGCATGATATCGCAACCAAGCATTGTTTCAGAGGAAGAGCCCTGGGATCATGCTGTGTAGCAATTGGAATCTCACGTCACGAAGGTCTTGCATAAAGCTGCATGGCAAGACCTTCACTCAGAAGCCAGGATTAATATTAATTCCCCACATAAACACTTGGAAACCGGACTGTCCCATCTGCCATATGCAGGACAAAAAAACATGCAGCCTGGACTTTAACTGTTAAACAACCAAATCAGTATTGTAAACAGTGTGATGATTTTTGCTTAGCCCAAACCAAAGCCAGTTTTCTAGAATTAATTTGCAGAATCCTAAGAACTGGACGTCCAACTTGAAGAGCACAGCTGTGCTAACCAAGTCAACAATTACTG
>CACRXK020012288.1:0-15314 GCA_902702795.2 Paramuricea clavata
CGCGCAGAATTTTAGGACAAATATTTTAATACACAATCACATTCACAAAATTCGTGAAAATATAGATTTACAGTAAAAGCAAAGTTAAAGGTGAATATTGTAGTAAACATACCGTGCTTGCCTGTCTGTGACCAACATTAAATTTAGTAGAAACAATCTGTAGTGACAAGTCTTTGAATCTCATTTCAATATCATAATAAACTTTAAAATGTCGATGCATATCCCGCCATATATTTGCGTTTGCGGAATCGAATGATTCTGACTTATAGACTGCGTAGACCACCCCCCCCCCCGACCGCAGAGGAATTACGCGATGATGGGAGGAAGATTCTGTTTATCAGGGGGGCGGGATGCTGTCTGGGAACAGATATTGAAAATATTGCTCCCTTCAGCGGAAAAATTACAATCTGCTTGCAATACTTAGTGTTAGTGTTAATGACAGGCAGTGAATTCTGAATATAAAAGCTTGATAGGAAATAGGAATATATATTATTAAACAATAATACAATTTTATACAGAGGAATCATTGTCATTTACATTCATTTACGTTTCCAAAGCAAGTAAGTTGGGCATTAATTTTAGTATTATGACCGTTGGTTATCATTTAATATATCATTGTGGTTCGAAATTTCGTTAATTAAAATAGTTATTAAAGTGCTAAATTTAATAGACTTAATAGTAAATAATCTATAATTTCCTAGCAAGCTTTTTAGTTTCTCTTTGTTTCATATCAATGTTTATATTAAATTGAATTAAAAATTGAATACATGAATTGAATACATAATGTTATAATTAAAAATTGATAATGTCATGATTCATGAAAACAGCTAAAAATTACAAAATATGTGGTGAAGCTAGTCATAGCAAGTTAGCAACTGATACTGTGAAGATTTAGGAAACAATGCAGTTCTATACACACTATGCATAATGCCTCAAATTATACAATTTGGCATCTGGCTACCAGCCTCGTTTTGATGCAACTTGTTTCCAGGTCCCGAGTTATTGTGCATATCATGTAATGTATGTATTGTAGAATATAGAATAAAATACTTTTCTAGGCCTGCTACTTCAAGTACTGCATACTTGCTTTGCATAATGCACAAACAAAGCAAAATACATAGTGTGTATACAATATCCAGATTTTGCCTTATCTCGCCTTAACTCGCAAGGGTCAGTAGCCAGATTTTTCCTTAACTCGCCCTATCTCGCCTTAACTCGCATAGGCTCGCCTTATCTCGCGGCGAGTTAAGGTCCCAGAGCAGGCCTTGATTACATGCTCAACTGTTCCAGCTGTTCAAGGACACACATCCACACTTTTATATGTGAGTCATCCTTTGTGATGGACATACTGAATTTACAAAAAAATGTCATGGTCTTGTCAATGGGGCATTTAGCGACATGAATTATATCAACAAATCCGCTCATCCAATATGAGTAGGCCCTCTCATCTTTGTATTTGCCAATATATTCAACATCGACTGCCTTTACTCGTAGAATGTATAGCATTCCATCATCAAGATGTGGCCATGTTTTTGAATGTCATCTTTCCAATATTCATCGCACAGAGTGCTAGCCTCGCACTTAATAATATAATTAGTTTGTAGCCATTGTTGGTATTCCTTCTTAATTAATCTATCAAAAATTTGTTCCTTGTAAATTTCATTGAAGCACCCAATTCATATGCTTTAATAAATGCTCTTGCCACAAGTTCAACCTTTTTCCCACTCTGTCAACCCACAGCCCAACGAAATCCTCATAATATAATCCATTTGCAATATAATCCTCCTATGAGAACATAAGATATCAACAACTCAAACACAATATCTCTGAATATATACCCTTTGAATTCGATATTAAAGGTGAGATTGACATTGGTATCAGGTTACACTCTCGCACCGGACGTCTTTCTTCTTTCCCGACGGCTTTGTTGTATTGTTTTTAAACATGATTCTTTTGTAATGTTGTTTTGTTTAAACAAACAGAGACGAAAAAGCCCTGTTTTCGGCGTTTCGTTGTCGTGAACCCACTGTAAATAGCTCGCCAAAAGGTGTGGAAGAAATCAGCATATTCACGGATTTTCCCCAACCAGATTCCATTGAAATCTTTACCAGTAGTTTGAAAATACACACAGATCAGCCAGAATATAAAAATTTGGATTCTCTTTTAATATAGCATGAGAAAATCAATAAAATGTCCATACAAAATTATCGCTCACTCACTAGTAATTTGTATGGGAAACCATGACTGGCCGCGCGCTCGCCCCAATGTTTTGCACCCCCGGCAATATGGCGGAATAAACCTTGAAAGGGCCTATTATAAATAGATAAATTAAATTGTGTTCGTGATAGAAGTTGCATGGACAAAATAAAGGATGCAGGGAGTTATTTTTGAGCACTATACTGTAGATGTTTATTAGATGCGGATGGAGCTAAATATAAGATAATTTATACCTCAAGCAGCGTAATTCAGGCACCAAAACGACTTTGAATATTTAATGAGGTTAGAATCGTAGTAATTCTTTCGATTCCAAATCGGGGGTGGGGTCTTTCTAGTTTGAAATAAATGTTTTCCAATTATTTCTTTAATAAATTATTAACGTTAAATATCATTACCTATAATTTCGCAGTTGGATCCAGAGTACCCAGCTCTACAGGAACACGAATACGACTCGCCATTAGCACCACAAACACCACCATGTTCACAAGGATGGTCAGCACACGTGACTGTATGTGATAGAAAATATATTAAAACATATGTGAGTACTTGGAGTCAGGCATTATATACATGTATGTTAGTCTCGTATCCCATTCATTTGCAGTTCGAGGAAATATTTTTCATTTCTGATGAAAAAATGGAAAATATTATCAACAAGGTAAAAACTTAAAAAAGGTCTATGCACTAACATTTATTAACCTTTCTGAAATATTGATCACGATATGAAAACGTTTCCCTATAAAAACAATTGTAGCCTACAATGTACATCCATTTGGGCTCCACGCATCAATGAAGAAAAGCTTTTCCATGCAGGAAACATCACGTCCGTTTCAGGTTTTGATTATATTAACGTTAATTTATACAATGTGTTGTAAACAGTGTAGTAAAAAGTCGATTTGACACGAATAGCAACTGGCAATAGAGTTCTCGCATGGCGACACATACTCTCAAAAGATTTAGCTTGAATCTGAGTGGTGTGCATTCATTGCTTTGTCGTAAACGCTCTTTACAGTCTTGCCGTCCAACTTAGCTACATTACAATATTTTTTATGTGCCTCCGCTTGTTTAAGAACTCCAGGCAAGCTTTGCAGGGAAGGTCGTTAAAATCTTTATACGTATATATCTTGCTCATCGCTTGTTTAAAGCAAAGTAAAAACATTTTAAAAAATCCTGCCATTAATAGACCTTTCCCCTTATGAGTGAAATTTTGATCTAGATTTGCCTGGGCAACAATTTCATCACAGCTTGAAAGAGCACCACAAAATTAGTAATATTCCGAAGTTTCGTTGCGAATTGTTGTAAAATGCGGATAATATAGCCTTGCGAAGTTTGTCGTTTTTCAGTCATTTTGCATTACAATCTAACATTTTGCATCAGTTTGATCATCTGATTATAAATTTCCCGTTTGTAATACCAAATTCCATCGCATAGTGAAACATTGCATAAAACAGATAAAATACCAGATAATTGAAGTTAATCTGCTACAGGAACCGCAGGCGGACCAGGCGGGACTAAAACTTATAAGGTTATTAAACTCCAATAACAAACCTAATCCCGTAAATAACTCCCTGAAATTCCTGAATATTTTTATTATCAAATTTGCAATCACCTTTGATTTCGCAATATTCTCCCATATAATTTTTCCCACAAGAACATTTCACTTTTCCATCATCGACTTTACACTTTCCTTTATTGCAAGGATTCCCGGTGCAATCGGGCACTATAACATATTAATTAATGCGAAATTACACATACTTAATCGGTTGAGAAATTCGGAAGTGAACTAAGATTGGAATGACAATGACTGAAGATATAGAGTTTCGAAGAAGTTGATCACGGGTGAAAAATTATAAGTATATATAATCTGAGAGTTTGGTAAAGTGACCAAGAGGATGCATTTTCAAAATTACACAAGATGGTTAACCTGATGTTTCACATCGTGCTCCTTTAAATCCATCAACACAAATACATACAACTTTTCCAATTGAACCCATTGTGCACAATCCTCCATATTTGCAGGGATTTGTAGGGTTGGTACATTTATCTACAAACGATTAAAAGTTTTAAATCAGTCGAACACATTATCCAACGATATATAACGGAAATAAAATGTTCATCAACCCCTCGCCCTTTCTAACCAAACAAACTATTATTACCAAACAATGGTTCCAACATAAATGCGCACTCCATAAGAAACGTAGCTTTTTAGTGGTAACTATGGTTTCAGCGATATGCAGTTTTAATTTAATAATTTTACTTTAATCGCCGTGGGAGATAAAAAGTGGGCAGGTAAAGCAAATGAGGAAGTGAAATTACAAGCAAAGAAGAAGTATTGTTGGTCAATTATTAAAGACGTGCAATGAGTAGATGTTTAGGGCGCAAATAACTGATATGGTTCAGTGCGATGAACCTGGACAAAATTTATCACACTTCTTTATCAGGACCGCGGAGAGGTTGGCGGGGGCCCGGGGCAAATTTTTTTTTAGGGGCCCCTATCTAAAAAATTTTCCCGGAAAAATTTTTTTCTGGATAACAACCTCCCCCCGCTTCAACCTCCCCCATATCTTGTCCTTTGCGCGCAAATATTTAACACACAAAAAAGGCTGGGGCCCAACAAAAGTTTTTCAGCGGCCCCCAGCAACTCGGGGCCCGGGGCAATTTCCCCCCCCCCTGCCCCTTCTCGGCGGCCCTGTTCTTTATTACGACAGAAAAATTAAGGAACGTTGTTTTCTTGTTCAATGCGTTATACCGTTACGTTTACCTTAACATTAACGATTATGTTTCGTTCCTTATCACGTCTGTACGTCTGTAATGTCATCCTCCAAACACATTTGTATAAAACTGCTACAGCACTACATTTGAATTATCGTGCACTAACCGTATAACCAAATCATGGAATAATCTGTGTAAAGAGGTTCGTTGTGGTACTTTTTCTAGTCCTATCATTTCTAAGAACATTCGTTAACTCAACACGGTCTGCGATGCTAAATTATTTTTACTTTATCCCTCGTACGCGACTGTCTTTGCCATAGGACCTACAATTTCGTTCGTATCTTGTGATTGTGGATCACTCACTAAATATACTTTTTTCTCTTTACAAATGTAAATATTTGCATTGTTATAGTTAACTTGCATTGTAATATAATAATATTATCCGAGAAAAACTGCCAAACGAAATTAAAAAAGTGTGGAAAAGATTGGGCTTTTCTTCAGACAACGTGAGTGCGTGTTGATGAGGAGGAGAATTGGAGGAAATTAGTGGAATTTTAAACCCACATTAGTATTTAATATATTTTTCTACAGTACCTATTTTACTGCACGTAGGTCCAATGTAGCCAGTCTTATCGCAATCACAAGTAAAACTGCCAGTTTTTGGGTTTGATTGACAAATTCCTCCGTGGTGGCATGGTTTCGTAATACAAGGATCTAAGTTTTAAAAAATATACAACTAAAATAATGGACGCAACTGATCAGTCGAAATTGATCACAGCCTTCAAAGTATCATTTCATCGTTCGCTTGCGTGCAAGTTATAATACAAAAAGCATTAAATTCGATCGAATACATACAAGATAATTCGACGCCTGTTTCAAACGTCGAATTTTGCATGCATCGAATTCAATTCTGCTCGAGTGTTGTCTGAAATGACGGAAAGCTTGGGGCATTATATTTATATATATATATATATATATATATATATATATATATATATATATATATATATATATATATATATATATATAATATATATATATATATATAACTCGCTTGGTTGTTAGAGCGAAAACATGTACAGTGCTCGATGCGGGAAATTCGCAGAGCTTAATATATTGTTCAAAATGAAAAAATTAAAAATAAAAAAATTTAAAAATTTAATGTGCTGCTACTTAAGTTTTACGTATTACCGATCGTCAGACAGCAATGGATTATAGTGCACTAAGCTACTGTGCTAATTACATAAGTTCAGTCTCAAAGCCTACTAATTAAAGCTATCGAGTTTGCAAAGAATTTTACTGACAAACCGCAAAAAGATGAGAATATTATAATGTAGGGTAGAAAATCCCTCCTCTTGGACGGTGACACTGCATGGACTAAGAGAGCGAGCGACAATTTGTTTGACGTTACAATGGGGCCGAAATATGTGAGCTCGTTGGCCTGTACATGCTGAACAAATTGTCAGAGAAGACCGTGATTAAAGGAAACATAGGGCTATATCGCGACGAAGGCCTGGCTGCATATGAAAACATCTCGGGACCACAAGCCGAAAGAATTAAGAAAAACATCGCGAAACAATTCAAAGATGAAGGACTGTCGATAACGATCAAAACAAACCTAAAGATCGTGAATTTCCTCGACAACACTCTCAACCTTGACAAAGATACATTCTGCCCGTGCAATGCAAAACCGTGCATTGAAGAAGCGTTACACGCTAGCGGGTTCAACCACCGAATGTCCTATGAAACTAGCACAAATAGCAACAGAAGGCACCGAAAGCGGAAAATCATCTGGTATAACCAGCCTTTTAACAAATGCCTTAAGACCATCATCGGAAAAGTGAAATCGGTAATACGTGAAACTATATGTGTGTGTATATATATATATATATATATATATATATATATATATATATATATATATATATATATATATATATATATATATATATATATATAGATATATATATATAATATATATTATATAGATATATATATAGATAGATTATATATATATAGATAGATTATATATATATAGATAGATTATATATAGATATAATCTATCTACACAGCAAAAAATCATTTTCTTATTTTAAGAAAAAAAACAACTTGTTTTAAGAAAATTTTCTTGAAATAAGAAAATATTTTCTTGGGAGAATAACAAGAAAATTTTCTTAATAAGAAAAATTTTCTTAAGAAAATTTTCTTATTAAGAAAATTTTCTTGAGAGAAAATTCTTAAATTGAGAAAATATTTTCTTATTTTAAGAAAATATTTTCTCAAATCAAGAAATTTTTTTTCTTATTAAGAAAATTTTCTTGTTATTCTCCCAAGAAAAAAGTTTTCTTGAAATAAGAAAATTTTCTTAAAATAAGAAAATAATTTCTTATTTTAAGAAAATAATTTCTTATTTTAAGAAAATAATTTCTTAAAACAAGAAATTTTTCTTAAAAAGAATTTTCTTATTAAGAAAATTTTCTTGTTATTCTCCCAAGAAAAAAAATTCTTGAAATAAGAACATTTTCTTAAAATAAGAAAATAATTTCTTATTTTAAGAAAATAATTTCTCAAATCAAGAAATTTTTCTTAAGAAGAATTTTCTTATTAAGAAAATTTTCTTGTTATTCTCCCAAGAAAAAAAATTCTTGAAATAAGAAAATTTTCTTAAAATAAGAAAATAATTTCTTATTTTAAGAAAATAATTTCTTAAATCAAGAAATTTTTCTTAAAAAGAATTTTCTTATTAAGAAAATTTTCTTGTTATTCTCCCAAGAAAAAAAATTCTTGAAATAAGAAAATTTTCTTAAAATAAGAAAATAATTTCTTATTTTAAGAAAATAATTTCTCAAATCAAGAAATTTTTCTTAAAAAGAATTTTCTTATTAAGAATGTGTTGTTTGGGTGTTTATATCTACAGGTACTCAGGTGAATATTGTTTTTGATGTTACTCTGAGTGTATATGTAGTTAGCAGAGCATTGGACTAGTTGCGGGTTCGATTCCCACCATGGTCAGGCTAACTTTTTAGCCTGCCCGGTGTGGATATACACTCAGAGTAACATACAAAACATCAAATTATTGTCAATTTATACAAGTTCTTTTTTCAGCCACTGTTATACAACTAGGTGTAGTTCTGATTGCACAGCAATGTGTTGTAGCAAATTTAAGTTCTTCTGAAGACCTGAAGCTGTAATTTTTCAACTCTTTCCACATGACAAGCAATATTATCTGACAAACCGTTTGTTCAAAGTCCATAGATTTCTTTATAATGCACATTAAACACTGTTCCAAACACATCATGCAAATGCCACTGGAGATCCATCATATATACATCCTTATACAGCTAGTAATCTGTAAAAGGAAAAGTTTACTTATATATTGAGAATGTAATCATCACTCTACAGTAAAACTAAGTATTATATGTAGTGTATACAGAAATATAAATGAATTTATTAGCGATTTTCAGCAGCCTTTCGGGCTTGTATTCGACTTTTCTGCTTTGCTTGGGGGACAACCTTAATTGAAATAGCTATATATACAAAATTGCAAGAACAATAGACCTGGAGACTTGCTTGCTAATCTGAGTCACTCCTCAGAAACCTAAGTTAACTCTTTAGATTAAAAAGCATAGACGGATTTTGTGGGGCGGGGAGGGGGGTGCGCTATCCTCCTCCCCCCCCAATATTAGCTATAACTCCTCCCCCAAACAAAATGACCACCCCTCCAAAAAACTATTTCAACACCCCCCACCCCCCAACATTTGGCATAATAAAAAATAATTAAATAGTCCACTCCAACATGCAGAGTGTTGATGATATAAAATAAACGTAGGAGTACACTCAAATAGAAAAAGACAGTGCATTCACTGGTTTATTGGAGCAATTGTAAAGTTTTGAAACTATATTATCTCCCCTGAATAGAGTTTGCAGTGCCTTCTCATGCAAATACTTAGCTTGCTCGGAAGGAACATTTGGATTTTTTACAAACATTATTTTTAGTTTTTAATTCTTTTAGAAAATGGACTTGCCTAGATTTAATCTTTATGCCCCAATTATTATTTAGATCGGAGTTGCATCATAAAATGTATTCGGATTCAAACGACACAATGTCAATGACTTTATAAAACTGGTAAAAGCATATTGTGTATTGGCCTATTAGGTTTACACTTTTACAGGTTCATTTAACTTTTAATTAACTCTCCCAAGTCTCATCAGACAATCGGACATGCCAAATCTATTGATATGACCACTTCAAAAAACTCTTTTCAAAGCTAGGAATCATGATTTTTTAAATTTTTTCCAGGGATACTTTGTTTTCTGGTCTCTAGACTCCTCCTCACATCTCTAGTGCTCCACCTCTAGAATATAGTATACCTTACTGGGGTATTTATTTATTAACTTTGCTGGCATAAAATTACACAGAGTGGCCGGGACACCGCAACAGCTTATTGCCAATTACTGCGGGCCCAATTGGATACAATCAAACAAACAACAAACATTCAACTGGACAGACTAACAAACCTACGAACAAACAATATTAGTTACTAAAAGCAGCAGGATATCGGATATGTATGGTGACACTTTGTGTTGCTTCAGTCACCTGCTCACGACTCACCCCCCTAAAATTTCTGGCACTACCCCAGTAAAAATATGAAAATCTGTCTAATAGTATGTTAAAAAGATAGACCAGTATTAATTTTATGACTTATTATTTATAATATAATTCATTTATAATATAATTCATTAATATAATTAATTTAATATTATTTATAATATAATATTCTTATCTAATACAAAGGGTTTATTGTTTAACCCATTAAGCGCCAGCGCTCTCCTCTTGACAAGTAAAATCGTCTGGCGTTAGACAGAGTAAAATACTAAAGTAGGGTGTATCAGGGTGCAATGCAACTCAATGGGTTAATGTTATAATCGGCCAATCACCTGTTCATATTGGTAGAAGACGAAAGAGGGAGTATTAAACTACATATGTTTTATATAAATTTTATTAAGCAGAGACATGGCTGTAGGCAGATCAGATGTCCTGGATTCAGTTATCATTTTCTTGTGGCAAGTGCCCAGTAGACTATTAACCTTTAGTCATGCACCAAAGCTGCAATATTAAGAAATGTAATAATTTGTCCAATACCATATCACACAGTTACTGACAGTATAGTTTACTTCCGGTTGCTGTTCATGGTTCTTACCAGCTGTATTTATGGAAGCTAGGCTGGACCGCTTAGCGGGACAGCCCGGTAAGCGAGATCTTACTGCATTAAGTATATTTATTTAGAAAAAATTATCATGTGTTTAATATATGGATCCACAAGCAGACTGGCTCTGATGCCACAATGTTGCTTATCGGGATGAAAATTTCTCCACATATACACTCACAAGCAGGCTGGGCCAGGATGAATGTTCAAAGATGCCGAGCTGCAAGCTATTTTTAACAACTGTCAAAACAATGTCAACATAACAAAATTGTCCCGGCGAGCAGGATGGCATTTTCTCATATAAACACAATCTTGAACTGTATTAGTGATGCACCGATATGTGGAAATTCACCAATATTCTGATAACTGATAATAAAAGACCAATACTTTGCCGATACTGATATTCCATGTCATTTCACGAAATTCAAAGATGACTGATACACCAATATGGATATCGGTACATCAGTAGGCGAGTTGTCCGGCAAGGTGAGTTACTCACTCAGGCAGGACAAAAAAGCAGTCTATTTATATGAAATCAAGTTACCCCATGATTGCTGCACAATGACAAAATACAAACACAATTTGGATCATTCAAAAGGTTTAAAAAACATGATTACAAAATATGCAATCTTGAATAAGCTGCTAGAAATAGAGGAAAGCTATAAACATACCTAATGATTTGTATGTACTTTTGGGCTATTATTTTAAATGAAAAGCATATACATTCTATCTAGGATTGCAGAGTTTCCCAGGTGAAGTATAGTAAGTCGGGAAAACTAAACATTCTCTACAGTAGCCAAGTTATCCGGCAAGGCAAGTAGGAAAATCCTCTGGCATTAGACAGAGTAAACAATAAAGTAGGATGCAATTCAGTTATTCAGCTATCTATACACTGAAAATATCAGATTAAATGATGTCATTCTCCTGTAATTCCAATCCTTATTCAAGTACCTGTATTAAAATGCTAACAGATCTTCAAAAACATCCGTATGTATAATATCTTATTTCATATCACTATACAGCCTTGAGTCTTGACAAAGGTCTAGCAAAGTGCCAATGTCAAAGGCAATTTAATATTGTCAAATTGTTCATATTAGTGCGTAAATTAGTACGGAATTCACAACAATAGATTTGAATTTATATTTTAATCTTTCGTCCCTTGCCTGAAAGCAACATTTGCATGTTTTATATGCAAAACGAACGCGGCAAATTCAAACATTCAATGGAATATTTCCACACTTCGCTCAAGTAAACAGTCATAATCACTACATTATTTCGCAATGAATATGTTTAAATAACAAGTCAAATATACAATTATTCTTACCTGTGGTATCTGAACAACATTTTAAGGACTTTCTGATGCTTTTCCCATCGATATTTGCCATTTAAATTGCCTTTAATTCCATTATGATATATTATAAAATTTTTCACAAAAATGTAAAACGACGCTATCCCGCGATGCTCCGCGTTCTAAAAGGTAAACTAGGTACCAGGCATTTAGTAAATACGCGAACTATGGCGAACTATTCCTGCTTGGATAAAATTTCCGGAGGGCAAAAATTCTCTTCAACGACCAATAAAACTGAAACGAGTTCAAATTTTGGAAAGGAAATAAAAACAAAGTGACTATATTACCGGCAGCCGGTCTAACTCTCAAAAGGTTAGGGTTAGGGGTTAGGGTTAGAGAAGGGTTTGGGATTGGGGATCGGTTTATCTATCTTATACTGAAGATTCAACTTTAACTATATAGTTAATGTACTGCCGGCCATTTAGTGTTTGATCAACCGTGAGCTGCCAGTCATATAGTCTCTTCAATTCGAAACTACAAATTTACCTGACGCAATATGATATACGTTGTTCTAAGTTTTGTTAAGATATACTAGTTGTCCTTATAACACTAGCATTTTACATTTTCTTGCTTCGAAAATTTTAAGTAATAATGTCTTACTATTTTATATTTTTGTATTTTAAGAATTTCATTTCTTGTCTTACAAACATATTCTTAAAGTAAGAAAATCGTATTTTCTTAAGAAAATGCTTTCGCGTTAACTAAGAAATTATAAGAAAATTTTCTTATTTTAAGAAAATGTTTTCTTATTAAGAAAAATTTTTCTTATTTTAAAAAAAAGATATCTTGGGATTCAAAAATTTCTTATTTCAAGAAATTTTTTTCTTATTAAGAAATTTATTTTCTTATTTTAAGATTTTTTTCTTAAATTAAGAAATTTTTTTCTTAATAAGAAAATGATTTTTTGCTGTGCAACTTTGCAGAGAAGTTAAGAGTGAGATTGGGGATGTGGATGACACCTTTGTTTTTGTCTGGGGGCATTTCGTACATTATGAAAGTTGGTCTTTTTTGATGAATTTCTGTGACATACAGTAATGAGCTTTAAAGGCACAGTTCAGCCTTTTGAGTGATGGATTAAAGCCCTTTTAATTGAAAAAACTAACTAGGAAAATCAATGTTTTTAACAATAAAAATCTTTTTAAAATGTTAAAAACATTAAGTTTACTGATCTTGAATTATGCTTAATTGATTTTCCTAGTTAGTTTTTTCAATTAAAAGGCCTGAAACGCTCCTTAAAAACCATCATTCAAAAGGCTGAACTGTGCCTTTAATTTCCTTTGATAATTTACATTAATTACATATAGAATTCTGCTCCGACTGATTCTGCCTTTTGTCCGCCGTATTTACATATGCGTACTGTTTTGTATCCAAATTGTGGGCAAAATGTCGGGCCGTATAACACGTGATTATATATTCGATTCGCGATCCGTATAATGATTAATAATGTGCATTTAAGAATACAATATATTTATTATTGAAAAAATACTATGAAACTGCTATGTGCGTGAGATTTACTAAACGTGGCGTGAGAGTGAAGCGAATTGCGTGAGACCAGGGCGTACGCCCTGGTGAGACTCACGCCGAATGCGTGAGAGTTGAGAGGTCTGTATGCAATCAAGAACGCTGATTCAATTACCGTATTTACTCGTTTGAGCGCTCTTTAAATTTTAAGAACTTCAGATGCGCTCATTCGGGGGCGGCGCTCAATCGGGGGCGGCGCTCAAACGAGTAAATACGATAGGTGCATTATGTAGATGTAGGGACAATAAACAGACGCTGTGCGTGTAGAAATAACATTTCATTGTTACAAATAAAGGATAAAAATCCATTTGTAGAAATAAGAGTTATTTATGAAATTAATAATATATATTTTTATAACATTCTAGATGCTTTTTGTATCAAGGAAGATAATGGTTGTCATGTATCACTGAATCAGCTTTGAGCCCCGTTTACACTACGCTCAATTTTTGGTACGGCACGGATAAAATTGGTACCCGAACCACTTTTTTGGTTCTTGGTCCAAGAACCAAAAAGTGGTACGGTACCAAAAATTGAGCGTAGTGTAAACGGGGCTTAGCTAAATAGGAAGTCCAAGAACCAAAAAAGTGGTACGGGTACCAATTTTATCCGTGCCGTACCAAAAATTGAGCGTACTGTAAACGGGGCTTTAGTGGCGGCTGAAACTATAATATTAAAACGACCAAGAAGTCCCTTTCTTGCTGAAATCAATATATACATTTCTCGTTATTTTGATACCCGTAGACAAGCGCATGGAGAACTATAAAACATCACTTGCACAACCCATAATCCCTCTTCAATGGTTAGAGGTGCAATACTATTAAGAACCAATTTCATTGGCTGACATATGAAAATAGGAGAAAAATATTTCAACCGGAAGTAGAAACGATAGTGGTCTTTCCTGACTAATTTTTATCTTTAAAATCTTATGAAAAGAATTCTAAATTTTCATTCAATGTTGTTATTACTTCAAAAGTTGCAAGACCTGCCAAACTGCCATGTCGGGCGCTCCGGTCTCCTTCCACAGGGCAAGTTGGCAGGGTGGGTTAGGATAAACACAGTTAGGAAAGTAATATCCTAATTGCAGACCTCTCAACTCTCACGCATTTGGCGTGTGTCTCACGCAATTCGCTTCACTCTCACGCTCTCACGCCACGCTTAGTAAATCTCACGCATATAGCAGTTTCATAGTATTTTTTTCAATAAATAAATATAATATCGTATTCTTAAATGCACATTATTAATCATTTAGTCATTATACGAATCGCGAATCGAATATATAATCGCGTGTTATTGTTCCTGCATATACGGCCCGACATGGCTTTTGCCCGCAATTTGGATACAAAATAGCACGCATATGTAAAAGGCGGACAAAAGGCAGAATTTCTCAGGGACAAGGTTTGTCGGCGTCGAGACAGCACAATTTTAGGCTCAGTTTGTTCGCTAACTTTTGTTTGACCAAATTCGATCTTCGCATCTCAGGAATCGTATTGTATTGCTGTATTCGTAACACAATTTACTATAAATATTGGGAATCATGCAGGCACGGGTGATCACTTAGTGTTGCGTAATCACTATGCCGCTCATTTCTGGCTAAGATCAGTCGGAGCAGAATTCTATATGTAAATTATCAAAGGCAAATTAAAGCTCATTACTGTATGTCACAGAAATACAGTTATTGTAACTAAAGTGCCTTTAAAGGACGTTATGAAGCAATGACGTATTTCATTAAAAAAGACCAACTCTCATAATGTACGAAATGCCATTTCAGACAGGTGTCATCCACATCCCCAATCTCACTCTTAACTTCTCTGCAAAGTTGAGAGGTCTGTAATTGTTGTAAAGATAAATAGTCTAAGTTAAGTATATAACAAACATAAGTAAGCGTAATACTGGATTTAATCGGTCACTGTCTGAAAAGCCCCAATGGGGAGTGAGCTGAATAATGTCATGTCATGTCATGTCATGTAATGAATACCTTTCACGTAATATGTATTGCAAAATATTCATTTGTGTCTTTCAAACATTTTTCTTTTAATATCTTCGTGGAGCAAATAATGCTATTCAGAAAATTTTATAACTGTGGAACACACAATCGTTCACTGCTGGCTTCCAACTCTCGTGATTTTTGTGACAGCACCAGTTGTGCAGAGATACAGGGCTGCGTACATGAGCGTGATTCTCAAATTTGAATGATAAATATATCTGATGGAGTTGCATGCTCTATTGCTCTTTCATGGACTTTTATATACGCCACACTCAGGGCCGTAGCAAAGAGGCTAAAGAAGGGGGTGGGGGAGGGGTAAGTATCGCAT
>CACRXK020012289.1:0-15314 GCA_902702795.2 Paramuricea clavata
ACGATATTCATAATCTTTCACTAACTACCCGATTCCTCAATTCCCTGTTCCCTATTCAATGATACCCAAGTAAGGCGTTTCAACAACAACAACAACAACAACAACAACAACAACAACAACAACAACAACAACAACAACAACAACAACAACAACAACAACAACAACAACAACAACAACAACAACAACAACAACAACAACAACAACAACAACAACAACAGCATGCATGACAGATACTATGGACAGTGTAGTCCAACGCTTTATAAATCATATATGGGGCACATTTCTTAGAGACATGGTAAATATCTCCTTATACGAGAACAATTCATTCACAATAGCTGCAATATTCAACTACAGAGCTTGAAACTTGTGCTCCCATTAAGCTTTACGTACTTAGAGTTTAAGGTTTGCAAAGGACAACCTTTCTTGAATTGGCTTTATATAGTCCAGCGGAAAAGTAAAAAATCATACACTTTGTGAAGAAAACACCCAATTCACAGGAAGTGTAGACTTTACCATGATAATGAATCTTAGATATGGAGGCATCACCAAAATTGATGCTGACGGCTTAAAATTTAGGATTTCTTATATTCTCTTATTAAACTCTATTACTGTTTAAAATTGTGAAATTGCAGGTTCACATATAGCAAAAATGACTTGCATGATTAGAAAGCTTACAAAAAACTACATATAAGACTTTTAAACAGCTGATTGATTTTCCAAGCGGTTTTCCAGTTATTGCTATTTAAAAACGTGATAAATAGGCAAAAATCCCGCCAAAGTCCTGGACACTAGCCCTAAAACATATTTTCAACCGCTCATAACTCCAGAGGAGTTGGAAAATCAAAGTAACTACTTAAATGTCTTATATGCAGTTTTTTGTAAGCTTTCTAATGACGCATGTCAGTTTTGCTATATGTGAACCTGCAATTTCACAATTTTTAATTGTATAAGAGATTAATAAGAGAATATAAGGCCCGTTTCATACGCCGTACTTCACATGTGCCGAATACATTAAAGACAATAGATAATGAGCTGAAATGCCTCATTATCTATTGTTTGTAATGTATTCGGCACATGTGAAGTACGGCGTATGAAACGGGCCTAAGAAATCCTAAATTTTAAGCCGTCAGCATCAATTTTGGTGATGCCTCCATATCTAAGATTCATTATCATGTTAAAATCTACCGATACTTCCTGTGAATTTGGTGCTTTCTTCACAAAGTGCATGATTCTCTCAAATATCTGTGCATATCCGCTGGACTATATATACGCACAGAAAAGTTTAAATCTTAACTTCTAAATGTAATACTTAAACAGAACTGAATGCTCTCCTTGTAATTTATTCATTTAATATATTATTTCATATAGGAAACTCAATTTAAAGTATAACTGGAAAACAGCTTACAACTTATAGGTCGCTATTTTGTTTTACATAGCATATAGATCTTAAAATATCTTAAATTTTGTTTAAATAGATGTTTAAATTTTTCTTTATAAGGGTCGAAACTATAATATAGACAAAAAAAACACAAATCCCTCCAAAAGTAGATTCAAGCGATTGAATTTTACCTTATTTTGGGCACCAGTCAAAAATTGAAAGTTGGTTATAGCCTGTATACTCTGTATAGATATTAGAATGTTAGGGTTTGTAATCCAAGTGATTATATACATTTTAAGACCTGACCAGGAACGACTGCGAAAAATGCAGCACAAGGTCCTCTGGTAGGAATTGAACCTACGGCCCTGCGATTCCGGTGCAGCGCTATAACCAACTGAGCTACAGAGGCCAGCTGTTGAGCTGTAACCGTAAGTTCATGTATATATAGGTAATCGGGTGTGCGGGTTATGATAAGGTGGACTTAACCGTAGGTTCAATTCCTACCAGAGGACCTTGTGCTGTATTTTTCGCAGTCGTTCCTGGTCAGGTCTTAAAATGTATATATAATCACTTGGATTACAAACCCTAACATTCTAATATTAATTCCACCAAGTGAAGTGCAAGAAATCACATCATTCAAGTCTGTATATAGATATGAGTGCCATTATAGTGCATATTGGCCTGATGACATATAGCTTCAGCGCAGAAATGAGTAAATAATTCATACACTTCACGTTCCCATGACGATCGGATCACCTTTGTGTGTATTTATTGTTAATTAAAGATGCGTGGGAAAATTACAAAATATACTCAACTACTGTGACCTACACAGGGTGTACTGTAGAAAAAATGAGTCATCGATTCAAATGTAAATATCGAAAAGATTAATAAAGTAAATCGTTTAAACATTTACCAACGGTGGGTCACTTTTTAATGAAAAATCAGCATGGGTTCTACGATAAAATATTCTCTTGTGCAATTATTGCACTATAATCTATATACTGAAAGACATGTGCACAAATTATACCTTGTTCGAAACAGAAAAGGACATGCGGGTTAAAATTAAAACCGTCTATAACTATAAGGTTTGAGTATTCTGAATTATTGATACGCATTAGTCTTACAAGCTTGCAAATACTTGCAATATCATTGATTTTTCAACACTATACATAGCCGTCATTTTATTGTTCTTCAACTCTCAAGGGATTGATTATAAGGGGCGGACCATTTGATTTTTGAGGGGGGTTGGAAGATTTCGAAAAAAAATTTCCTGCAATCCAAGGAGAAAGAAAAAAAAACCCATGCAGCATACAATCGAGAAAAAAAATATCGTGCAAAAGTTAGCGCTCAAAAAAAATTCCTACATGTAAATCTACTGACGTTCTTCACTTCAGTATTGTGTCCACAGATTGCAAGATTTTGCATTTTTGAGCAGGCACATTTGCTTAAAAGAACACGGGGTGAACAGTGGGCAACATCACAGGGATTCTATACCGCCTTTGGAGCCTATAACATATACGATAGCCTGTGGCGTTCTCTGGCAAAATTGTTGCCCCCCCTGAGAAAACCTGGGCTTAAGATATGTACAAGTTTACATATCTAATATGCATGGTAGAAAAAGTATTTTTGGATGGTTGAGTCTGTGTGCGTTTTTTGATAACATAAGCATAGCTCCAAACTATATTAAAGCTTCAAAGGCCCATATCTACATGCAGGATGCAAGTTGAACGTACTGTATATACGATGATTTTAATGCGAAAATGCCAGTTTAGAGAGTCTAGATTTTAAAAAATTTCTGAAGAGGATGCAACCCGATCCCCAACAAGCTATTTGTATGAACGATTGAAAAGCTACAGAACTATATTTGGTGGAACATTGTTGTTTCGGAGGGCAGTTAAAAATCGCATTATTGAAATCGTGTTTTATTACATATTAATCAAAGCTCATTTTGTGATTTTCCCTTGTTTAAAATAAAGGACAGTAAGTGTTCCTTAGGCTTAGTACAGCAAAGTTGTTGGACAAATCCATGGCTGAAAACGCAGGAAATAGCATTTCCGAGGTTCAAATTTTAAAATTTTCTCGGGGGAGCATACCCCCGAACCCCCAAAGGTTACAGGTCGTTTATATACTGTACCTCTCCCATTTTCGAGAACTCTATCCCTGCATGTTTTAGGTTTTGGTGCAGTTATACATTTTTTGTAAGTAAACCTGCACGCTTTAGTGTGGGGAACATTAAGACATAACCATATAAAATACAGCACAGTGAAAATTCCTTGGCCCCTCTTGCAATTCAGTTCTCCGCCTCCTCTGACTGAAAACCACGGCTACGTCTCTGAAGATAGCTATATGAAAGCTTTAAGTTACTGTAAGCCGTTATTATGAGGGGCAAAAAGAATATCCTGCCGCGAAATATATTGGGGAAAAAATATCTTGCGCTGCACTTTTACAGGAAAAAATATCTGTCTTATTCCCCTGGGCGAAAAAAAAATTCTTGCACAGTCTGAATCTTCCAAACCCCCCTCAAAAATCAAATGATCCGCCCCTAAGTCAAAAATTAAGATGGACATTATTCAGTCTAAAGCCTGTAGAAATAAGCAAAAAAAAAACAATTAAATAGTTCTTGCCAATTGAAATAAAATAACGTTGTTTTGTTCTAGCTCGTTCTCAAATAGACAATGCGAGATAAATTACCATGTCGGTGGGAGTGCTGAAGCAGGCTCATGCAGAGAATGGAATTCGCAGCAGCGATTTATAGTTGAAAGAGATTTCTCTTTCTCATTTTTGTATTTTAGCAATACCAAAGACGCTGTTCACCATTTATTTTGAGCTCTTTGTTCTGCATGGGCTGATCCGGCCTATAATGACTTGAATTTGAATTTCACAAAATCTCACACTTGTGCAAAGTAGGTGCTTCATGCAGTTACTGAATGTCCTGAGCCTTAGAATAGAATTTGTGCAATTGTACATGGTCAAACTAATTTCGTATTTACCGAAGAAAAATGACAATGCATGCGAGTAACTACAGGAACTGTACCCCAGTCGTTGAGGTAAAAGATACATGCACTAACCACTTCGGAATTTCGACCACCATCTTTTACTCAACTCTTGTTGACGTTTTACCCGAGCGATGAGAAATTTTATAAAAGTTTAATTTAGATCGAAAACCCTAGCCTCTTGTGTGTTCTGGGCAGGCACTATTAAATTAGTTGTTCAAGATGTGAATACAGTACAAATAGAAACCTTAGCTTGGCCTCTTAGCAATTCAGTAAATGTATATCCTTTTTACTGTAAAGATTCGTAAATTCGTTCAAGTTTAAAAAAAATAAAAAATATTGACCTCTTTTTACCATAAAAGGTAAAAGATATTGATGCCTCTAAGACATCGTTATTAAACAAAGAACAGAGGCAATTATATTTCAAGAATTTAAAGAAGTGGCGGCTTTTCATCAATTTCAATAGCATCAGTTGGTTAATTTTCATGTCTTTGGAAGCTTTATTAAGTTGTCGGAATAATTAACCGAATCATTGATCACGAAAGAATTAAGCTGTTGTGTACTTGTGTAAACAGTTTAATGTATTTCTTTCCATCATGGCCGAAACAACTCGAAAAACATGTCGAACTTTCAAGGCAGATCTTGGGCCTTTTCACATAAATCTAAACCCAGTTGTTACGTTGATATCGGCAACGGTCATTTGGGGGTTTGCAATATGGGGAATGGTGGACACAACTAATGTATCAGAATACATGGCCGAGGGAAAAACCTGGATCACGGATAAATTCACCTGGTTGTACATTGGCACGCAAGACATTTGGTTTCTGTTCATTCTTGTTGTCTACTTCTCGAAATATGGAAAGATGAAACTTGGCAGAGATGACGAAGAACCAGAATTTAGCGACGCGGCGTATTTCACCATGTTATTTTCAGCGGGTATTGCGATCGGTCTGTTCTATTTTGGTGTCGCTGAACCGATCTTCCATTATGAACCTGGAGAGAATGGAAACCGTTACTGGGGAAGGTATGTCATATAAAACTATTTATTAAAAGGTTAACTGGTGTTCAAAACATGTGCTGTTATTATTTGGTTCACGAGAACGGTTCCACAAGTACTGCATGCTGCATTTAAATCAAGATATTAAGAGTTAGATGTTTATACTGCGTGAAAATTTCCTTGAAACAAGCAAGCCACGTTTTCTATGACAAGTTCCTTTTCGAGTTAACTTGCTAGTATGCATGGCCGCACCCATCACTAAGTTAGTTGAAAAATGTCGGCGCTCGTCTCCATAATATGGGGGTTTTAATTATAGTGCATTGAAAAATGTTGTTATTGTTTTCTGTTGGGAAATTTGTCAAACATCGATTTTGTAATTGTTATTAACATATATTTTATGTAGGTATATTAACTTATTCTATCTACTACACGGCAAAAATAATGTGCATGGAATCATATAGTAGAGTCATTGCATTTTAGACTCCTGTCAGTGTTAGTAATAACATAATTTGGCCTATATTGTTATTCGAGAAATTTCCATAACAAAATATGGACATGCAATCCGCTACCAGTATCAGGTCCAGGTCATATATACTGCCAATTTAATTAACCTAAACACGAATTCTGTAATTCTGATTTAACCTCCGATGAAAATGTTATGAGTTTAACCATATTCATAGCAAGTACTATATTTAAAACCAAATAGTTAGTTTCAATTAACAAAAATAAATTGATATAACGTTCAACTAGTGAACGGTTCATGTACTAAGTCTAAGAACCGCTTCAAGCTCTTTCATTAAACAATCAGTGCCAAGCTTTTATTAATAGTATTATTGGTATTACAGGTACAAAATGTTAATCTAGACCATTTTAACTACAACGTTCCTGAGTATTCATTTGAATTTTTTCAATTATAATATCTAACACCTCTTGCTGAGAGCTTAAATGTTTTATTAATTAAAAAAACGCACATAAAAATTTTCAATTTTAGATTAAGCGGGATTGAAATTGTTATGCCAAATAAGAAAAATCATATTATCTGTGGTGTACTATAGGCAACACAGTTCGCTTCAGTTCTTTCTCAATCACTTTGAAGAAAAACTCGAATTTCATATACCCTCAAGGCAAAACTGTTTTTGTCACAAGGGCTTGCGCATAATTTCCTATTGCCCTTAGAATATGTTTCTCGTGTCTACAGGGATAACATTTTCATTGTAAAATAAATTAATGCCAGTCATGATGAAAATCATGAAATGCTAGTCCGTGGAACTATATAGTTACTTCAGGATGTGGGAGCATTCTCACCCACGTATTGACGTATATTGATCGTATCTCTGCATGTTAAGGAAAAACACAATGAAACTTAAAATTAACGATTAATCAGCCCGCGAAACATTATTATACGGCAAACTGCCACAAATGCACATAGGCGGACGGGAGGGTGTGAGGTTAATTCCCAAGGGGGCAGAGTACTTATAGGAGAGTATTCGGAATATTAATTTATGCTATTCCTATATTGGCTATTCTTGTTGTTGTGGTAATGCAGTTTGGCTGGAAAATGTTTTATACTCGTCACACGGAGGCTGCTCCATTCACTGTTCTAGTAGAACATTTCGGGAACGCTGTTCTGGAACGATATGAAATGGAGTGCATACGGTGTTCTGGAACAGTGTTTAGTTTTTACTATATTCATTAGTTATTCGCATAATAAATCGTATAATGATTTGCTGTTATTGTATATCTAAGTATGCTTTTGCAACGTTTTTACTCGTTGATTTTGCCCAACCCTGGCTTCAAATAGCATATTGAATATGTCGATATATAGCGGTTAATCCTTCAAAATAACACCCTTATCCAGTGTGCATTACAGCGGGATGCATAAAAAAGTAGAAATTTTGAAACGGCTCTCAATTTCACAAATCCGTTCATTTCATGAACTTTTTGATAAATATAGATTGTTTAACCAGCAAACAATCTATATTTATAAAAAATGTCACTGAAATAAACAGTTTGGGTACTTATAATGTAGAATAAACAACAAGATAAATTTTCGTAAAGATAAATTTTCCAGAGCAGGGGAGTGTTTCTAGCAGTATTAAAAATAGCTTGCGCGCGAAATAAGTTGAAAACGTATTTTTGAGTTCATGGACGAGAAATTTGTTATGTGTTTTATCAATGGTCGGCAAATATTAGAAAATTTATTCAATTTAAGTCCTTTAAATAGCTGCTGAAACTTTGGGACTGAGTCCGTTTTTTACAAATCGCGGACTGAGGCTGCGTTTTCCCAGTCCAGTCCAGTCCGGTCCGGTCCATGTTTTACAACATACCTATTCTTCTAGAATTCTTAATATATCTTTTAATCGTTTGGAATCTGATGTTACGAAGCACAGTCATAATCGCCATTGTCAATGATCATAATAACTTCTTTATGGGTATTGTTTCATCCTTCCAGACTTTTCTTGCAAATTAAAATCATGTATGTCACTACTTACTTTGCAGTAATTGCAAACCACAAGGATAATTTTAATGTGTTCAATGACGGATACAGCCAATTCAAAAAAGGTTGTCCTTTGCAAACCTTAACTCTAAACCTTCATTAACCTTAAACTCTAAGCTCGCAAGCTTAGTGGTTGAATATTGCAGCTATTTGCGAATGAATTGTTCTCGTAATGAGATATTTATCTTGTCTCAAAGAAATGGGCCCCAAATATGCTTTCAAAACTGATTAAGTGATGCTCCCATTATGCTTTGCACGCTTAGAGTTTAAGGTTCAGTTTAATAGAGTTTAAGATTTGCACAGGACAACCTTTTTTGAATTAGCTGTATATCAGATTCCCACGCCTTGAGTGCTATATTATGCACGCGGACAAAAAATCCCTGGAGGGGCCCAAGCAATTTTACCTCCTGCGCTATAGTTAGAATAGAGTTGTTTTATAATGTACGTGAAAAAGTATTCGGACTCATAGGCGTACCGGGCGGGGGGGGGGCGGCATCCCCCCAGTTTTTTGGGGCAAATTCAGTAAATTTTGTCTAAAATTTGGAAAATTTGTATTATGTTCCGAAAAATATTGGTTGTCCGGAAAATTTTTTTGACCCCTAAAATGGTACACTGACCGAAAATTTTTTTGACGACGGGGGGGGGGGATTCGCCAAAATAATTTTTCCGGAAAAAATTTTTTGGTACTAGTCGGGCAGAATCCGAAAAGTCGGGCAATTTTCTTTCCGCCCCCCTAATTTTTTCCTTCCGGTACGCCCATGTTCGGACTCCCACGCTATCCATGCATAATAGAGTGCAATGAACGTTTAGGGGAGGGGGGGGGTGGTAAATTCTAGATAGAGTCGGTAAAGTGGAATTTTTGGGGCAATTCAACTCTAGTTAATCACAAACGAATCCAGAACATTTAAAACATAGAAAGATAAAAAATTTCCATTACAAGAAATGATAATGTAATGCATATATGCTTGTGCTGGTCAGAATTTCTCCAAGGGGACCCCAATATTTTGCACTTTTTAGAAGTCCAGCCTTTTTTGCTAAGCAGCATTCAACATCTGTGACCTAGCGCTTCTCAAGGCTAGGATTGCTATAACTGTATTAGCTGAGCACGAGTGTACCTTTATGTCGTGTGACATGTGTACAAAGTCGTCTGTCGTGAGTAAATTCCGTCACCCATTGTCGCTAAATTAAACTGATTAGCGAAAAGAATATTTTTTACCAATGTGAATTTTAAGGAAGTGACCATGACCGGATCTAACTTGCCAACGTTTTTTGTCGTTTTTCAATTTTCTTTTTATCATCATGCTAAAATGGCATCAAGTCACATGCTGAGCGATGAGCGTGGATTTTGTTCACGAACTTTTTCAAGTTTGTGCAAAAGAAGTGGCGATAACATATTGCTCAATATAGCTCATCAATAAAAGTCTGCCAAATTTACTCAATTTAGATAAATTTGTTAAAACATTATTTAACTATGGTTAAAATAACTTGAATTTTGGACTCCAAATACGGTAAATATAATATCAAATTACATTGTTGTTATATTGTCGCGAGGGCGTAAATTCACATCGCTCAAAGTGTGACTGTATGCCTTTCGGTGCTCGCCAGGCAAGTGCTGGGTGGTCACTAACCTGAGTATCAATGTTATGTTAATGTATGTTAACCTGATCGCTTTCCGCCCACAGCAAAGTTTATATTTAGTATCCAATCAAAATGTCGCAGGAGAAATTTAAATTTCACACAACGACAACAACAATCTAATTATAGCATAGGCAGCCCACTAAACGGCTGAATTTAAATTAAAACTGCAATGAACTTATAAAATTAACAAAAATAATCACAAATTAGCGAAATATATTGCAAATGTAGCTTATATTAAATCGCCACCCGATTGCTCTCTCCTCCGCAGAGGTTTCAGTGACTACAATGAGCTTTACATGGCGCTTGCCGATTTATCAACAAACTGACGTATAATTATAAAGTATACTTTATAACTATACGTCAGTCGATAGTGCAATCTGATGGCGATTTAATATAAGCGACATTTGCAATATATTTCGCTAATTTGCGATTATTTTATAATTTTACTGCAGTTTTAATTTAAATTCAGCCGTTTAGTGGGCCGGCTATAATTGTAGTTGTGAATTGTGATCGTTTATCGTTATAAAATATATCAACAACAATAGTATAATCTAATTAGCACCAGCCAATCAAATGACAGATTTAAAAATCGTTTGTCTAATCGGCCAATCAGCGCTCAGTCCAGATTCTGGACTGAACAACCAGGCAAAATGCCACTTTTGTGTCAGGCCGTACTTTTCTCCCCTTTGCCCACGATCAGGCGTGCCTGTGCCCTAAAAAGTACGGCCTGATACTCAGGTTAGGTGGTCACTGGCTGGGTGCTCACTTTATAGCTCCGTTATAGCTCCGTGGGTCGAATAGTGATCGAATCCCTGAAGGAAGATTCCGTGACCTGCGAACAGGTGCTTACGATTAGGGGTTAGGGAAATTTCGGAGTCGAGTACGGGTGAAGTTCATAGATATCTCATATACACTAGATAGCGCATCTCGGAATACAAAACTGAAGCCAAAAATCTCAGCGGTTTCCCCCATGAAAATAGGCGGCGGCCATATTGGTCGTTCCCACTCATCAATGAAATGCTATAGAAAATACTATACTTTTCGAGGCTTTGTTGCATTTCTTGATTAAAAATACCTTTTTGAGGTGCGTTCGCCTTGAAATCGCAGCTTTTTGGAAAAGGGTACAAGAAAAAAACATTAATTGGCGATGTTGTTGTCTTTGAATCGCATTTTAAAGCTAAAAATTTCGAATTACGACATTCTTTATATATTTGTTTTGAATCTGTGAATGATTCTCTGGTGAAGTATCGTCTAATCAATACATGTACTTACGATTTCTGGCACCACTTTATGGAAATGGAAGTTGGTAAGTAACGTTTCAACTATCGGCGTAGGCAGTTTATACTGTAAAAAAAACAGTACACTTACACTAAAAGTACACTTTCAGTTTGGGCAGTTTTCACTGTAAATCTTTAGTGAAATGTTTGAGACTGTCTGAGTCTGCACTTTCAGCTTGGATAGTTTTCACTCTAAATCTTTTGTGAAATGTTTGAGACAGAGTTTGCACTTTCAGCTTGGGCAGTTTTCACTATAAATCTTTAGTAAAATTATGTTTGAGAAGAGTCTGCACTTTCAGCTTGGGCAGTTTCATAGTAAATTTTAGTAATATTTAGCTTTCTCTGATACATTCTGTGTAATCACTCACACTGGTGCTTAAAAGGTACAAGTTTATTTAATTTCTTTCTAATTTTTTGTCCAGATGAATTCTCAGTGGTCTTTTTTCCAAAATGGTAAAATTTAACCTCACAGTAACTCTTGAGGATGCTCTTGGTCAACTGAAATATAACATGATTTTCACCAACTGGTGAGTCACAAAAATATGGTGATCTAGCTCAGTAAAAAGACTGCATATGCACAATGAAGCCAGAACATATGGACAATGAACAATGAAGCCAGAACAGAAGTGGTCAGAGCAAACAAGTGTCTGCTTTTTGAGAACAGAACAGTATGGACAATGCAACCAGAACAAAAGTGGTCAGAACATATAAACATCTGCTTTTTGGGTGACCACTTTTCTTGATGAACATTTTGTATCAACTGTTTTCATAGTAATTCATCCTTAAGGATGTTTATCATGTTAATGCAAGTCTAATTTCAATCAATATAATAGTATACTGTAAAAAACTAAAAATAAATTGCTTACTGATGAAATGTCCTGGGAAGTTTTCTTTTGATTTTTTATTCTGTCAATTGACCCTTCACTATTACTTCTTATACTTTTTGCATCAGGAATGACTTTACCCATTGCTATGAAATTTTCTGAGTTTAATTCAAATTTTTAATTTCAATTGGCACCAAAACTTCTTCAGGTCTCCAAATTTTTTTAAAAATTGGATATTTTTTTAATGATATTTACAGTAACCACTAAACTCAAAAGGCAAAAATTGAGAGTTTATCATCTTTTCATTTCCTGAGAGTACTGGCAAATTTATTTTATTTTTTTAGAAAAGTTTAATTATTGTGCATCTGATGAGTCAAAGAATTAGAAAACACTATTACACAAAGTCAAAAGTAATACTTTATTATAACAATTATAGAATTATTTATACAATAGTGAGTGCAACTATATTTAAGATTATAAAATCTACTGTGCATCAAGCAGTTTATCCCATTGACCTTACAATATACAATAATGCAAGAAGTAATGTGTCTCATTACAAAATAGGGTTTCCCAAAGCAGTTCTAAAATTCAACTGATTATCAATGACCTATGCTGTTAATAATTACAGTAATTTGGCAGTTTGATTGCTTGAATTAAAAACAAAAGGTCTAGGACTCAACAGAAAGAAATATGTCTTAACATCAAATATTAAAGATAGTTTGAAGCATTCATACAATTGAAAGTTTTAGAAAGTTTGATTATCAACTACATTTACATAAAGCAATAGCAATTATGTTATTTTGCCTGCGAATATATAAAAAAGTTGCAATTATTCTTCTCTAGCTTCTAATACATTTTAATCTTGATGTGATTCCATGGAACTATAAAATAATATATGATATGTTGTATGTATGTAATAAATATACAAATAGTAAGGAGTAAGAACCATTTTTGGTGTCAATGTTTTTTATATATCGACTATATCTAAGATTTTAAGTCTATTTTTGCCATTGGGCTATTCCATTTAATATCCGTACCCCCCCTGTCGAGGATACATGTTTTTCATTGTCATACCCCTGAAGAATTCCAAGCTCAAAACTGTTTACCCCTGAAGAATTCCAAAATTCCAAGCTCAAAACTCTTTACCCCTGAAGAATTCCAAGCTCAAAACCTTTTACCCCTGAAGAATTCCAAAATTCCAAGCTCAACACGATGGTTGGTTGCTATGCGTTTTGCTCCCGGAAGCGCGGGCTTCGTTTTTTCCAGCGGTGTTGGTGTGAAGGCGAAATGGCGTCGTGTTATTTTATGATCGGAAAGGTCATGTATTTGGCCGGCTTGAAATTTCTTACTGTTAGAACAATTTTTTGGGTATATTTTAACTGGTTTATGTACTTCAATATTTAAAAGGAACTATTGTGATAATTTTATTTAGCGGTCAAATAACAATCGGATCTATTACTTAGGGACTGCCGTCGAATAGCTCTAGACGATATATCAAATTCGCCTCCTGTATAATAGTTTATCTTTCATATTACGGAACGCAAACCCGTGTACAAACTGTTCCTCTTTTCGCCTAAATTCGTGTTTCTTCAGCAGTATGTGTAGGTAATTTGGGGAAAATTATCTGATGCTACTTAGTACTAATACAGTGTATATATCTATTTAAAGTAATATATACCGACTGAGAAACATATTGACTCAGTCTGACTGTTTTGGTTAGCGACAAGAAATCTAGCTATACTATAGTTCTGTTCACGCAAGAATTTGTTTGATGAATATGTTCTATTATAAAACGCTTTCATTTTATATTTGTGTATGATGTATTTTGAGATATATAAACACATACTTCCATTGTATAGATGACAATATATATAGTAGATTTAGCTACAGTGCACATGAATATGCCTGCCAAATTACTACAGTTTATAATCGGCTGCGCAACTGATCCGTAGCGACATAAAATAATAGTAGCCTATTACAGTATATACCAGTGATTTAAAATGCTTAAGATACGCAGATTTTCCAGAAACAGATTTCATGTCTTTGCGCACACTTAATTTTATCATTTAGTTACAATTCCAAGCGCTTTTCATGATGGTTTTCGCGTGAGGATCATATAGTACGTCTGCTACTCTCACGACTCAAATTACCAAGGCATGTTGTCTTTATATCGACCTTTAACGAGAAGACGGCTCCCCGACCGTAGCTTAAATAAACGCATGTGTAACTGATTTCTTTTGTAAACTATAACTAAGTATTCTGTAGTCATATTAATGTAAATAAAACTTGTGTAAGCCACACGATAAGCTTTTATCGAAGTAAAGAAACCAGCTAACTCAAGGCACGCAGTATGAGGCGAAGTAAACAAATATGAGAATACAAGAATACATGCAGATAAATCAGTAGTTTCAGCTATCAGTCTCATTTTATGGCCCTTGATGTATCGTGTATACACCCTGCTTTCGTATTTTACGATATCTAGGCTATAAACACCAGATAATTCTACCCCTGAAATGGGCCGGTAAGTGTTGTGTTGGCTACTATTAGTTAATAGGTTTATATAATCAGACTGCCTTTTAAACAAAAACCTACAACTTGTGGCCTATGTTGTAATTTTAATATTTCGATATCACATATTATATTAAACTGACAATCAACTTATAAATATGCAGCCGTTCTACAGCTTATACTATTTAGTAACTTAATTAAGCCGGGTTCCAATGCCAAGCTCAATTAACCTCAGTTTATTCTTAGTAGGCCTACAGTATGAACCTCGCGTGACTTGCGTGACAGATCTCCTTCGCCTTCTCTGAGGTTAAAGAATGGAGATTTTTTCCAAAAATTATCCGCTAGTGGTCTCTGTTTGTTGGATTTTGCTGGATTTCCTTTATTTCCATCACACGTTTGACTTTTACAGCAATAATCTATCGAGTTAGAAAGACAAGACAGCGCGTGGTGAAGCAACAATATGGCGAGTCACGAATACGCTAATAATGCAAATGAGTTTGCCGAAGGATATTTTCTCCTCACCTTTCTTCGCTACTGCTCACCATTAGAAGTTCTTCAATAAATGATATTCTTCAACTTTGATTTGGGAAGTGTCTCCAGATTTACGTTTTAGCAAAAATATTTGAAAAATAAAACGAAAAATGCGGAATTTTCAGCTATTTTCGCTTATAATTCTGGCAATGCTATAAATCCAGGGGGGTTTTCAAAGGGAGATTGTAGGGCACACACGTGTGGTGCTGTGGGACCCCTAGATGGTAGAATTTGTCCTTGTGGGCGGGATATCCTTCGACTGGAATGCGAAAATACATGCCCATAATAACACCATAATTTACCGCTTTGCATTTGTCCTGTGACTAGTTTGCGCTGCGATATCTTTAAACGGTTCAAGTATGTACTAATTGGGCAAGTATTGTTTTAAAAATGTTTGAAAGTAAACGCAAACGAGAGCGCTAAAGACGCGGTATTTTAACCGCGCCTTAAATCACAGCTAGCAGACCGGAAACTAACAACAATCGCAAATTGACTCCGGGAGCAAACTGCATAGCAACCGACCATCGTGATTTGAATAGAAAATTCTAAGTTTGAAAAGTAAATTCCAAGAATTGAAGAGTAAATTCGATATTTTGAAGAGTAAATTCTAAGTTTTGAGAAGTAAATTCTATGTTTTGAAGAGTAAATTATAATATTTGAAGAGAAAATTC
>CACRXK020012290.1:0-15312 GCA_902702795.2 Paramuricea clavata
TCTCGAGATTTATCATTTTTGCATGATTTTGCAGAATTCCATGTTGTAGGGTTCGTATTTTCTGACACCTTTTTACAATATCGGGGCCTAAAGCCTTCTGAAATCGCTTTAGTATGTATTTGGCTTGTAAGGGGGTCAGAAATTCTGAACCCCGTGTCTCGAGATTTATCATTTTGCATGATTTTGCGGAATTCTATGTTGCAGGGTTCAGATTTTCTGACACCTTTTTACAATATCTGGACCTAAAGCATTCTGAAATCGCTTTAGTATGTATTTCGCTTGTAAGGGGGTCAGAAATTCTGAACCCCGTGTCTCGAGATTTATCATTTTTGCATGATTTTGCGGAATTCTATGTTACAGAATTCAGATTTTCTGACACCTTTTTACAATATTGAGACCTAAAGCCTTCAGCAATCACTCTAGTATTTTGGCTTGTAAGGGGGTCAGAAATTCTGAACCCCGTGTCTCGAGATTTATCATTTTTGCATGATTTTGCCGAATTCTATGTTACAGGGTTCAGATTTTCTGACAACTTTTTACAATATTGAGGCCTAAAGCCTTCAAAAATCACTTTAGTATTTGGCTTGTGAGGGGGTCAGAAATTCTGAACCCCGTGTCTCAAGATTTATCATTTTTGCATGATTTTTGCGGAATTCTATGTTGCAGAGTTCAGATTTTCTGACATCTTTTTACAATATTGAGGCCTAAAGCCTTCTGAAATCGCTTTAGTTTTTGCCTTGTAAGGGGGTCAGAAATTCTGAACCCCGTGTCTCGAGATTTATCATTTTTGCATGATTTTGCGGAATTCTATGTTGCAGGTTTCAGATTTTCTGAAACCTTTTTACAATATCGGGACCTAAAGCCTTCAGAAATCACTTTAGTATTTGGTTTGTAAGGGGGCAGAAATTCTGAACCCCGTGTCTCCAAATTTATCATTTTTGCATGATTTTGCGGAATTCTATGTTGCAGAGTTCAGATTTTCTGGCACCTTTTTTCAATATTGAGACCTAAAGACTTCAGAAATCACTTTAGTATTTGGCTTGTAAGGGGGTCAGAAATTCTGAACCCCGTGTCTCGAGATTTATCATTTTTCCATGATTTTGCGGAATTCTACGTTGCAGGGTTCAAATTTTCTGAAACCTTTTTACAATATCGGGCCTAAAGCCTTCAGAAATCACTTTAGTATTTGGTTTGTAAGGGGGTCAGAATTTCTGAACCCTGTGTCTCGAAATTTATCATTTTTGCATGATTTTGCGGAATTCTATGTTGCAGAGTTCAGATTTTCTGACACCTTTTTACAATATTGAGGACCTAAAGCCTTCAGAAATCACTTTATTATTTGGTTTGTAAGGAGGACAGAGATTCTGAACCCCGTGTCTCGGAATTTATCATTTTTGACATGATTTTGCGGAATTCTATGTTGCAGAATTCAGATTTTCTGACACCTTTTTACAATATCGGGACCTAAAGCCTTCAGAAATCACTTTAGTATTTGGTTTGTAAGGGGGTCAGAAATTCTGAACCCCGTGTCTCGAAATTTATCATTTTTTGCATGATTTTGCGGAATTCTATGTTGCAGAGTTCAGATTTTCTGACACCTTTTTACAATATTGAGACCTAAAGCCTTCAGAAATCACTTTAGTATTTGGCTTGTAAGGGGGTCAGAAATTCTGAACCCCGTGTCTCGAGATTTATCATTTTTGCATGATTTTACGGAATTCTATGTTGCAGGGTTCAGATTTTCTGACACCTTTTTACAATATCGAGACCTAAAGCCTTCAAAAATCACTTTAATATTTGGCTTGTAAGGGGGTCAGAAATTCTGAACCCCGTGTTTCGAGATTTACCATTTTGCAAGATTTTGCGGAATTCTATGTTGCAGGGTTCAGATTCTCTGACACCTTTTTACAATATTGAGGCCTAAAGCCTACAGAAATCACTTTAGTATTTGGTTTGTAAGGGGGTCAGAAATTCTGAACCCCGTGTCTCAAAATTTATCATTTTTGCAAGATTTTGCGGAATTCTATGTTGCAGGGTTCAGATTTTCTGACACCTTTTTAAAATATTGAGACCTAAAGCCTTCAGAAATCACTTTAGTATTTGGCTTGTAAGGGGGTCAGAAATTCTGAACCCCGTGTCTCGAGATTTATCATTTTTGCATGATTTTACGGAATTCTATGTTGCAGGGTTCAGATTTTCTGACACCTTTTTACAATATCGAGACCTAAAGCCTTCAGAAGTCACTTTAGTATTTGGATTGTAAGGGGGTCAGAAATTCTGAACCCCGTGTCTCGAAATTTATCATTTTTACAAGAGTTTGCGGAATTCTATGTTGCAGGGTTCAGATTTTCTGACACCTTTTAAGAGTTGTATTTTGTCAGTGAACTTTGATGTGGGAATATATTTCAACTTAATAGTGTAATTGTGCGGAATGTGTTTACATTTGAAGGTTTTTCCACAAAAATAAGGTATTTTAGCCAGAAATGGGACTTGTCCGCATAATTACGTTTCTTTTTTAAATTCTGCGGATAAAATGCTACTTTGGAAAATCCCAATTTAGTTTGGAACACGTTTAAAGGAAAGTTGTTTGTCAAAATCTTGTACCCCCAGGGTAGCGCACTAAAGCGTTTTGCTTCAACTGGCAGTTTTGGGAACCTGGAATCAACTAACTTTGCCCTTACCTCTAACGGCTCTGTAATATGACGCTGAGAAGGCAGATCCTGTTCCTGAGGCATCTGAAGTAAACTTTACAAAAAGATACCGTCCAGAAGATGTTACCCGCCAACTTCTCGCGCATAATTTTCCAAGTCTAGTTGAAAGGGCGGAGTAACCATCAAACACTTCCACTGAATCACAACTGCATCCGGAACAGGCCTCCAATTGGAGATAATTAATATTGAGTTTAACCACATAGTTCGGTGGAACGTAGATACGCCAACAGTACACGACGTTGTTTGGATACTTGCCAGGATATCCTGGACCTCTTATGGTCCCACTGGTATATTGAAGAGTTGAAAGCGACTGACAACTAGCTGAGAAAAACAGAATATCTCGTTTATATCTTCTTAGAGAATTATCAACGGATTGGGAAAGTAACCTCTTATAAAAACAGGCTACTGTATTGTAACAGTTATGATACAATATAGCTGAAGTCCTTTATCGAGATTTCAAAGATATGATCTTGCAATCAATCATTCATAAATTTGTTCCTTCTATTTATTAAAGCATTACGTTTTGTAAATATACTTGGTCTTAGTATATTTTAATAACAGCTAGCTTTTAAATTTGATATCTAAGAAAAATATATGTAAATTAGTTTTCCAAATTTGTAAATACGCAATTCAGCTCTCGGGCTGCCACATATTTTGTAATAAACTATCTATTCATCTATCTACTTTTTTTACTAAGTTTTCAATTTAAGTTCTGGACTTTTAAGTTTTGTTTTGTCCTCCTATAATTATCAAACTTTGCTTGTAATTTTACTCCATATCATGACTGAAATAAATAATATTTTCCAAGCTCACGAGCTGTGTATTTTTAAAGAGCGTTTCGCTGGGTTTTTTAGAAATAAACAAGAAACCCGAAAAGCGAAGTATGCACAGTCGGAAGGAGATTAAAATCATTAATTAAACGCTCGTGCATGTTCTTAAAGTGGCACCATCATTAATTTTTTTTCAAAATCCAGAAATATAACGTATGCTTCAGTAATATTCTAACCAAATTTCAAGGCAAAATTCGTTTATCTTCCTGACTTTTTTGCGATTCTTATTTGCCAATTTTACGGCAGCATTAAACGCGCCCAATTAAGCGAGAAGGCGTTTTGAATAGGATGTGACGTCATTCACTCAACACACTGAATGTTTTTATTGTATTTCGCTACTATTTCAACAATGTCTTCGTACAAATTCATACAAAGGAGAGTCAGAAACGTGAACATTCGCATGGGAGCAAAAGCGAGCTGTGATGAAGAAACGTACGGTGACTCAGATTCAAGTGAAAATAGTGATGAAAAAAAGAAATCAAACCTAGAATTGTTAATATTGTTGACAATAATTATGTAAGTTATAGCTATAAACGCGTTATAGCTATAACTATTAAACTGACACTCAGGGAACTGATTTAGTGCACCTGGAGATTTAGTACAAGTAAATATCCGATGACTCTATCTGAGTTTTCGCTTGCCCTGGGACACGTATAAACGCAGTATATATATATATATATATATATATATATATATATATATATATATATATATATATATATATATATATATATATATATATATATATATATAGATACTAATTATTTTATATATTAAATATAAAATATGTTTAATTATTTTATATATTAAATATATAATATTTTTATACTAATTATTATATATGTTAAATTTTTTTTTTTATTTTATTTTATGCGATTAATAAAATTTTAAGATTATAATTAGTATATTTTGCTCTATCATTTAAATTTGTTATTGAGCACTCTTTTTGTACAACGGACAACGATTTATTATTGTATATATATATATATATATATATATATATATATATATATATATATATATATATATATATATATATATATATATATATATAATAATAATAATAAACTTTATTTAAAGAAGGTGCAATTATACAAAAACCAGTTTAGCAACGCTAATCTTACACTGGGCCTTCTGTTCAACTGTTATCGTCTACTTATTACAAATTTACTATTAAAACTACACATTAAATTGGACATCAGTACAACAAAAACATATAAAAGTCGTACAAACAAATAACTTATATATAAGTATCTAAAAAGTATTTATAGGCTCTTATTTTAAAGGAGCTTAATGACGTTGATTGTCTGGTCGCACGTGGTAAACTGTTATATAATGTTGCACCACTGAATTTCAACGTTTTCTGCCTAATTGTTAGTTTCGTTCGCGGTATCCACAGTTCGTTGTTCTCTGAGCTTCTTGTAATTCGTTTTGTCACTGATGACTTTAAGACAAATAAGTCACTTATGTATTTGGGTACCCAGTTGTTTAATGATTTATATACCATTATTGCTGTTCGTAGCATTACTCTTTGCTGTATAGGCAGGACTCCAGCAGCTTTAAATAGTGGCCCAGAAGAGGTTAACTTCGGTTTGTCGTAAATAATTCTCAGAGCTAACTTTTGGAGTTTATGTATGCGAATAATATGACATGATTGTCCCCAAACTGTACAGCAATAATCTACATGAGGTTGTAAGAAACACTTGTAGTAAATTACTCGGTGACCAATAGGCAAATATTCTTTGATCTATATATATATATATATATATATATATATATATATATATATATATATATATATATATATATATATATATATATATATATATATATATATATATATATATAGGTACTGATATTTAATATACCGAAAGATTATTGTATATGATTTTTGTATATAACAATAAGTTGATTTCAGATTTTATAACTTGCATTTGAATCGGATAATTTGTATAAATAGAACGAATAATGTCTCGGGACCGAATCACAGAATTAATATGCTAAATTAATGCTTCAATCAAATCAGTTCAATATTTGTTTTCCATACTTTATCTCGGTGCCGACGACGCGAAGCGTCGTGCGAGGGTACCTAATTCCCCCCGGCTATTTACACCCGGGGAAAGGAACGCACTAGCGAATCTAAAGTTCATTAAATATCGTGGGCGCATGGCTCACCGTTCATGGATGGTCGTCCACACTGATCTCAAATATGTAGCGGACTGTCGTGAATAGTGAACACTCATTGGTCAAATTTGAAATTTGCATTGTAACGACTGCATTGACGACAGCAAAATAACAATCAATCATTTATTCACTTTTCTTGCAAGTTGTATACAGGATTTTGTAAATTTCAAAACCTTTCTGAGAGCCAAAAAACGTCTAAAAATAGGTACGCGCTGCGTACATGTGGGTAGCCTGCATTAATTGTTGTTAAAGTTGGAGTAATACCGAGGTTGGAGTAATACGCGCAACAAAATTGCTGCAGCCAAAATTTCTGCAACAAAATCTAATTTCAACGCATTTTAAGTAGAAATGTTGACAAAACATTTCAATTAACATGCGCAGAAATCAGATTTTGTTGCAAGTTGCAGCAATTTTGTTGCCCATATTAGTATATTACTCCACCTTAATTGCTATTGTCAAATTCCGAATTTACTGAAAGAAAGTATTAAGTAAATTGAACACAATTCAAATATTATACACATTTAATCACATACTGAACATCAGATATGACAAAAATACGTAAACGACTGTTACGTGCATTTTTCAATAAGCATAAACAGATTTAAGAAGTTACAAAGTATTTTAATGTGTCAAAAATAATTTGCACACTGAACAGACAGAACAGTACAAGGGCTTTAATATGTATACGAAACAAAATACATCACACGCCGAAATACAGACAGTACGAAAAACACTTAAGACAAGAACAGTTCTTGTTCAAGGACAGCATACATCAAAGACAAAGCATCAGGTTTACAGGCTGCGTATATACAATTTTCGTGAAGTTTGAGTTTCAAGGATAGTCCATGCAAAGATCTAAGGACGATGTTTTCCGGCGGAGTTTGAAAAAGATCAACATATATTTATTTAGGGATGATTGAATTATTTAAACAACGACCTAATCGATCTTATATATATTTATGCACTTTTTATTATCTTATATCTTATAACAACTATCACATATAGATACGATTTGTATCTTTTATTGTATGTAATTTCATATGTGCCTGTATTGGTATTTTGATGAATAAAGATTATTATTATATATTTGTAATGACATTCAATTTGCTTTCAATATTCGACAAATATATCCCTAAGTAAAAAAGCGCTAATATTCCACTGCCTAATTTAATCCTTGTGTAAACCGTGCTTGGCTTTCTATTTGCCTTAACTTACACATTCGACTAACCCGATTCCAATGACGTGGCCTTACAAACATTATGTAAGCAACGACATACTCGATTCTATATACCTATATGTTCGTCATTCGTCAACATTCCTTCGATACAGACTAACGTAAATATGTCCAATCGTCGCGCGCTATATCACTAATTACTATATTTTTCTAATACGTATAAAATGTTTGATCAAACTGATATGTCGTGTTTAAATATGACATTACACGATATAAAACAGACCCCTTGCGCTAATATTAACCCCAATGACCCTTGTACAAGCAGTGATTATAAAAACGACATATTCGATTCTATATGCGTTGGAAATGACTATCGACCTGACAAAACATATTACAATAAAGACTTTACTAAGAATTTATACACATCTCTGTACGGTATGAGCGTTAGTGAACTTAGCCTGTGGTCTATAGACGGTTCGTATTTCAAGGATAAAAGGAACCGCGCAGCAGGACACCGCGGACACGAAGGCTACAGCGCCACAGAGCCACGGAGCCACAGAGCCACAGAGCCACAGAGAAACGGAAGATCGCGCTTCAGTCTCTCACTCTACTGTCCGTAGACAGTCGGACGCATCATCGACCTGCGCCCTTAAACAAAACCTTCAGCGAATACCTTCTTATTACACATTGTGGCTTCATAGTTATGTGGTGTTGACATCTGACATATTTTAAGTTATATGGCGCCATTCCCACTTGCCTTTCTTTGCTTTTGTAACTGTTTTTGTATGCTATACCTTTCAAATATCATAAAAACATGGATACGATGTATATTAACATCTATATTTATTGAATTCTCAATAGATTAATAATAAATAGATTGATGGATTAAAATATCATGGTAGTAAATGTAGCTACGAGGCATACAATGACTTACAGTGCATTAATAGATTACATTGTCATAGTGTTAAAGGTAGTTCTATATTCTAGTGGATACACGAATACGCAGTCAAGTAGTGTAGTTATTTTGAGAATAATATGAAACCAGTTAGATAAGCATTTACATCAAATTCTAATGCTATAGGTAGCTCTATATTTTAGTGGATACGTGGATACGCAGTCAAGTAGTTACTGTATTTTGAGATTAAGACGACAGTTAGTTAGATTCTATTAAATTCTCATGCTATAGACAGCTTAAATGTGGTGTGATATGTAAATATGTTCCTCAAACCGGACATTGGTGTTTGACAGATTATGATTAACAAGACGCCTACTCAGGCGTTCACACTGACCTGAAAATGATGACATGCGCGCTATGCTGCAATCTCGTTCCCTGGGCCTGCGGTCCTTGCGAAGGAAACGAAGGCTCTGGGATAATCCGTTTCAGGGAGGAATCTGATTGGCCGTTGAAATGGAATGTGCAGTTCAATCTTAGCCAGAATTCCTGGCTTTCGGCAACAGATTATCCCAGAGCCTTCGTTTCCTTCCCGAGGATCGCAGGCTCGGAGAACGAGATGGGCTACGGTGTAATAGACAAGGGAATGGAGAGCAAGAGAGTTCGTATAGAACAGTTTCAGCGGTAGATTTATCCAAAGAAAATCAATAATTTGACAACAAAAAGCAGAAGGCAGAAATCACCACTTTATTATTAGCAACTTTTCAACCCTATACCATGCAATTAGTGCAACCTTGAGTGTCCCTATATGTCGTGTGGAGTTTATCTATTGGTCGAGTGTCGAGGGTTAAATGTCGAGGGCGAGGGTAAAACGTCGAGGGCGAGGGTAAAACGTCGAGGGCGAGGTAATATGCGTTCCACGCACATATTATAGGCTACTACGTGCATTTTAAATGTACTAACAGGGCAATTTAAACTTCACGGCAAACGGCCTTTTTGGCCGCCGACTGGAATTTTTCTTCTTCGTTCGCTTCATCTTCTCATTGTTATCTCAAAAGAATCATCATACATTACAGTTTTAAAATAGCTAGTTCATTTCCCATTTATTACCTTGACCCTTGTAGCATAAATTTTATATTTACTATAGCTACCACAAACGGCTTTTTGCAATTTTGCGCACCCAGCGCTGCGCGAATTCTAGTAGCTGCTGCATGAATTTTAATACATGTGTTATGCTACATTATACACATGAGAAAAATCCAACACTGTATGCTATATTGTCGACATTTTGTAGCAGATTTCGTAACAAATGTCTTAGTTCTTGTTCATTGCCAGTGGTATTTTGAACGCACGCTTTATCTTTACTTGCGCCAATTCTAGTAGGCTAGTAGCTACTGCGCGAATTTTAATACATGTATTATATATGGCGCGTTTTTACTGTCAAAATTCAATAGGTCCAATAGATATATGTCGAACACCAAATCACCAATGATACAAATCGGGCAACACTTACTCGAATCGAGCAGACTGATATGTAAATCGATTATTGAAATCGATCAATATACATTCAAAACGAGCAAACAGTATAGCCAAATCGAACGACTATTCCTTGTTTATATTATATTGTGAACTAAATGTTATTGTATTAGGCAAATGAGAACCATGCAATAAATGTCTTGGTATTTTGAATGCAAGCTTTATCTTTACTACTTGCCCGAACTCTAGTAGCTACTGCGCGAATTTTACTACATGTATTAAGGTATATTGTCGACATTTTTTAGGTGAAAAGAATTGGCTAGTTTACATTGCTCATTATATTATGAAATATGATACTAGTTAAAATTCGCGTCGAGCTAAATGTTATTGTATTAGGCAAATGAGAACCATACAATAAATGTCTTAGTTCTTGTAGGTATTTTGAAGGCACGCTTTATCTTTAGTATAGCTACCACAAAGCGTTTGGCGCACCAACTAGTAGCTACTGCGCGAATTTTAATACATGTATTAAGGTATATTGTCGACATTGTGTAGTGAAACTGTCAAACCTTTAACTTTTCCTTGTTTATATTTTGTTTATATTATATTGTGAACTAAATGTTATTCTATTAGGCAAATGAGAACCATACAATAAATGTCTTAGTTCTTTTTGGTATTTTGATCGAACGCTCGCTTTATCTTTACTTGCGCGAATTCTAGTAGCTATTGCGCGAATTTCAATACATGTATTTTAATATGGTCAAACCTTTAACTTGCCCTTGTTTATATTGTATTGTGAACTAAATGTTATTGTATTAGGCAAATGAGAACCATACAATAAATCAAAATAAACTGTAGAACCTTTAACTTGTCCTTGCTTATATTCCACTATATTGTACAAATTCGCGTCGGGTCCAAATTTTGGGGTTTTCGAGTCGTTTAATACAACATATTGATTGTATAAATCCGCCGGGTCGGCCAAATTTTGGAAGCCAAATTTTAGAGTCGTTTAATACAAAAAGAAAAACATTAATTCAACACGCAAGAAAGTCCAGAGTGCGACAAAAAATGAACACAACTACACCACGGATGTTTATGACTCTACAACGTATATTTATAGACAGTTGTTTATTAGTTAAAAAGTCAAACTGTCGAACCTTTAACTTGTCCTTTGTAAAATTCGCTGGGTCCAAATTTTGGGGTTTTCGAGTCGTTACACGAAGAAAAACATATTAATTCAACACGCAAGAAAGTTCAGAGTGCGACACAACGTAAAATCCATAGGAAACCGGCACAACTCTTTGAAAATTCAACGAAACTGTGTGAAATATATTCTGATCACTCAGCCAAAAGGCGCCATTTTGAAACTGGACTGAATATGTCACCATTGGAGTTCGGAATTGTGCGCGTGCGTATAAGTCCATATAAGTCTATATATGGGCTAATAAACGAAAAATGCACCACAAGCATGGCATGAGCCGGCTATTACGTACATAAATACAAGCTTCTTACTATTATATATGAATCGTGGAGTCGAAGAATCGATGGCATTTTGGATTAATCGTTGCACCCTGAGCCTGCGATGCGCGAACGCAAACTCGATTTCTCGACGACGAAAAAAACAGAAGAAAACAGAAAACTAGGGATTTAAGACACTTGACCTTTCAGGTCAGTGTAATTAGCGTCGCTGGGAGAAAAAGTTTTATATAATAAAGCATGCATAATATTAAATATTAACAGTCTTGCATGATATTTCATTTATAGTATCAATTGGTAATATTGTCTTAGTGATTAATTTGTGTATATTAGAGCGAGGCAATAAGACCTGCTATATACGTATCCAGTGAAATAGTGGCCCGGCTACATGATATGATATTACTAGTGGATGGGTATTCTGCAATGCTTCTATATATTTGTGGAAAGTGGTCTTGATGGTCGCTTTGAATCTTCTAGTATTTATACATGTACGTTAGTTATCTTATCCTGATATTCTTCAATAAGGATGATATATAGTTTTATCTCCTGAAACAGTTAAATCGTGCGAATGTCGATACTAATTCATTGATCAAATTCTACTGCGCCTGTATCAGATCTGTCCTTGAATACGCTTGTCAGGCCTTTCACTCAGGCCTTCCTAATTATCTTTCAAAAGAAATTGAACAAATTCAGAAAAGAGCCCTAAGAATTATTTACCCTTACGTGGATTATAGTGAAGCGTTGGAAATGGGAAACCTAGAAAGACTAAACGACCGTAGAGAGATTTGAATGTATATATATATATATATATATATATATATATATATATATATATATATATATATATATATATATAACAATTTTTTTTTAAATATTAGTACTATGTATTTATAAATTTTATAACAACCAATTGTAATTCAGTCATTTGACTGCAATAATTGATTTAATAAACGATTCATCTATCCATCTATCTATCTTTACTGAACTCGCAATAACAGTTCTTGAGTATTTTCGGAACCAGAAAAACAAGTTTGCAGCTTTGCTATGGCATCACGAAGCAAATCGCTCATCTTTCTACACGTTGTCGAAGACAAACAACGTGAGTGATGGATATATGGTGTACCATTGGGTTACGAAGGGATCGATCAATAATGCGCGGAGGCCTGGACGTGGATCAATGATGCGTCCGACTATCAATGAGGAGTCCGACTGTCTACGGAAAAAAATTTGCGTCGCCGACGTTAATGAAGGTATAAGTTTGTTTTAAATATTGCAGTATTGTTTGTTTTATAATTGATTTGTTTATAACTTATCATTGTGGGCGATACTGCGAATATCGAACTGATACTATGATTGCGTATATATATACATATATATATATATATATATATATATATATATATATATATATATATATATATATATATATATATATATATATATATATATATATATATATAAAAAGACCTATTAAGTGAACAAAGAAATTTTTTCTTTTTAGTAACGACCAGAAGCCTTTTCTATAACAAATTTAATAAAGTGTAACAACGTTTCGGAGTTTACTCCATCATCAGGTTACATTTATACGCACTAAAAAACCGTTAAAGCATGCGACCGTTATTAGCTCGTGTGTATGCGCTTGCGTAAACATATAATTGACGTGTCAGAGAATTCTATTCTCGTGCAGTGCTCGCAGAAAGACGTCGTCTATTTAATTAACTGCGATCTGTGTGGACGAGGCTATGTTGGAGAAACCAGTAGACCTTTAGTCGTCCGTTATAAAGAACACTACGGCTCCGCAGCTAATCCCACAGAACCATCATATAAAAACATGGCTTTTTCCAGACACTATATCGAGTGCCACCCTGGACAGGAACCAAAGTTAACTGTGAAAATTCTGCATGAAGAAAACAGGTGGCTCATTGGACCAAAAGATCACAGAAGCATTATTCATCCAGAAACTAAAACCAGATTTGAACAATAAATACGAACAGCTTAGCGTAGCAAATTTTCTAGTGTAAGGATTTATATACTATTTTCGGACACGCTCGTTAAAACACTTAGGTCTAATTTATCTAATTGATATATTTAAATTCTCGGACACGTCAGTTATATGTTTACACAAGCGCATACACGCGAGCTAATAACGGTCGCATGCTTTAACGGTTTTTTAGTGCGTATAAATGTAACCTGATGATGGAGTAAACTCCGAAACGTTGTTACACTTTATTAAATTTGTTATAAAAAAAGCCTTCTGGTCGTTACTAAAAAGAAAATTATTTTAATTTTGGGATAGGTAATAGGACCTCTGCATGCGTCTTGGACCTGTGGTGTACTTAAAATCATTATTTATATAATGGATTACTGTTATTTTCAACGGGGTCTTGAAAGTAGACCATGCCGTGAAACACTGTATAAAAGGTGCACGCGTTGTTTTGTGTCTCTTTTTGTCATTCCATTGTAGAAATATCGTGATTGAAGTTAGCATGTGCTGTATGTAAAGTTATTACTTGGTAATTTATAGGTGTAATTTGATGATGCACATGAATTTATCGATATCACAGGGTCGGATTTGACCATACTGCGATGTTGTAAATTAGGAATTGGTAACATGACTTGTGATTTTGCGCTGTGTAATTTTCCTGTATCTCATTTGAGTAAAAGGTTTTCTTAAATATATCTTCACAGGGTCTGGAAAGTAGATCATGCAGTGAGATATTGTAAGCTTAATCCTTGTTGTTAACTGTGTATTCCATAATCTGTCCGTCACATGTGGTTAAGTCTATGTGAGGATTGTAGGTTTATCCCTTAGTATTGAAGTATGGATGCAGTTAGATTATGTACATACTCACAGGGTCTTGAAAGCAAACCATGGCGTGAGATATGCATGTCATGAGTCCTATGGTTTGTGTCATGTATCTAACTATTGATAGGTAGAATAAGTAGTTGTTGTACAATCTACAAAAATACGGTTTGTAGAATCTGGCAGAACATTTAATTATGCCACAAGGGTAAACTTTATTTATTTATTTATTTATTAATTTACTCAAATGAGATACAGGAAAATTACACAGCGCAAAATCACAAGTCATGTTGCCAATTCCTAATTTACAACATCGCAGTATGGTCAAATCCGACCCTGTGATATCGATAAATTCATGTGCATCATCAAATTACACCTATCAATTACCAAGTAATAACTTTACATACAGCACATGCTAACTTCAATCACGATATTTCTACAATGGAATGACAAAAAGAGACACAAAACAACGCGTGCACCTTTTATACAGTGTTTCACGGCATGGTCTACTTTCAAGACCCCGTTGAAAATAACAGTAATCCATCAGATAAATAATGATTTTAAGTACACCACAGGTCCAAGACGCATGTAGAGGTCCTATTACCTATCCCAAAATTAAAATATTTCAAAGGCAAGTTGTAAAATCAACTATTGTATCATAATTTATCCCCGTCGCATGTGACCTTTTTATACTGTATATAGTTTGCCATGCAATACTAGCAGGCCTACAATGAATATTTAATTAATACGGCCAGCGAAAACGCGCGTAGAGTCGTAGGATATTAACTTGCACTATAAAATTCTCTGAGTGCATGTCAGTTTAATTTACAGTCGTTAAACACACAGAAATAGATCGATAGACAGTTATTAGACACACATACATTGAAATATTATTCATAGCTATAAATTACAAGGCATTTGTTTGTATCTTTGTTCGTATTTTGATTGACCGAAAGGTTTATTATCATACGCAGTACGCTAGTTTCCTTCCATATCGCTGCTTATGTTTTGTGTACGTGAGAAACTATCAAGTTGCTGTGATGTATATTAAAGAAGCATAAAGTGATGCTAAAGGCAAACTTTGAACGAGTGATGAAAATTATCCTTTTCAACTTCAAAAGTAAGTTTGTAAAAACAAGGATTATTATTGACCGAAAGCCTGCCAAAGGTGATGTTTTCAGCAACAAACAAGATACCCATTTATTGTCAACAAATATTAACAATTCTAGGTTTGATTTCTTCTTTTCATCACTATTTTCACTTGAATGTGAGTCAACGTACGTTTCTTCATCACAGCTCGCTTTGCTCCAATGCGAATGTTCACTTTCTGAAGTTTCTGACTCTCCTTTGTATGAATATGTACGAAGACATTGTTGAAATAGTAGTGAAACTCAATAAAAACATTCGGCGTGTTGAGTGAATGACGTCACATCTTCTTCAAAACGCACTCTCGCTTAATTGGGCGCGTTTAATGGCGGCCGTAAAATTGGCAAATAAGAATCGCAAAAACGTCAGGCAGATGAACGAATTTTGCCTTGAAATTTAGTAAGAATGTGAAGCATACGTTATATTTCTGGATTATGAAAAAAAATTAATGATAGTGCCACTTTAAGTTTGATTTAAATCTGTCCAATTGGGATTGTGTTTCCTACTTTGTAACTTTGAGTAGGAATGCATACTGAAACAGATAGACAACTCGGCTTTGTCAGTATGCTGACTATTTTTCGTAGACAAATGCGTATCAGTTCAATTGTTAATGACTGGAT
>CACRXK020012291.1:0-14845 GCA_902702795.2 Paramuricea clavata
TCTTTCAAACAACTATTATCCTTGTCTCCAATGCTAGTAATAATTGCACAGGAAAAGATTTAGTAAAACCTATCATTTTTAGTTGCTGTTTAATTATGCAAGTTTACTATGTTATTGTTTAGTCGGTTTAAATGTTAGAATTTTCTTCTCTAAACTTTAATGTTGTCGTCACTACATCTGGAAAACCACGTAAGAACAAATTAAAAGTATTTTAAAAGAGACCAGGTTGTTTGAAAATCCTAAACGAATGCTAAAAATCGTCAAAACATTCTGGCGTCTGAGCCAGAGTGTCATCGAATTGCGATGTAATGTAAACAGAAATTATAGCAAGTTGATGTCAGTCAGGTTAGATGGTCCAAGCCAAAATTATATCGCATTTGAGATTTCAAACTGAGTTAAAAATAGTGGAAGAAAAGCCGTAATTATACTTATTGTCACAATCCATTTAATAAAATGCAACATTTTTTTGTTTTAATGAAAAAATCAGTTATTTTCATGAGAACGATTTGTTATTGCATCTCAATTTTTTTAATCTCCAATCGCAATAACGTAAAGTATTATTACCCGCGAACCAATGAGTCAAATTTAAGAAACCACCCACTGTTAGAAAGCTGAGTGGCTACGCTTTAAAATGAATGTAAACTTTAACGTTTTCGTCTATTATTTGTTTAGCAATTTACATTTCAATCGAGGATTGCGCTTTTTTTGATACACCCTGTATATAGCTATCAATTACATGGCCCTACAGATTAGTTACCAAGTCTACCTCAGCTTGTTGTGAGTTTTTTAAGGAGAAAGAAAAGTCGAGATCTGAAAACGATAGAGCAAAATGTGTAATAAGCGAAAAACCGTGTTTTCTCTGACGTGCAGTGCATTTTACTATATTTTTCTAACAATGGAAAAGGCGATGCCTGATGCTTTTCGAATATTAACAGCAACGGTTGACTGACTCGTAGGGACACGCACATTATGCTCGAAAGTGTTCCATTATTCCATTCCATAATTCCTTTGACTTTATCCTATTATTCCTAAAATTTTCCCCTATTATTCTCAAAATTATTTCACATCAAGTCGAACCATAGCCTAGTCGAACCAAGACCAGGAGAGAATAAGAACTTTATTAGTATAATGGATGTGGAGCTGGAAATTTTGTCAAGATTTTCAATTTTATTTGAAATTTGCATAATGGTTAAAGAAACAAATAATGCATATCGTTAGTCCAAAAATTCTATGTACACGACACACAGTATTCAGAGACGGTACACACATGCATGCCCCATTGCCACGACGCCAGCTTGTGGGCGTTGGCACAATGACGTCATACCGAGACGTTTCCCTATTATTGGGTTGTTCCAGAAACGATCCATACTCTTCCCACGGAGGAAATTTCTGCCGTCCGGAGGGGAAGGGGAGAAAAAATTGTTTCTGATAATAGTAAATGTATTAGGACATCTGAAGGGGGGTAGGGGGGCTAATTTCCTCCGAGGGGGTGGTATGGTACCCATTCCCGCTTTTACTTTTACTCCCGTTTATGGGACCCATTCCCGCTTTTACTTATTATTCTTGGTTTCGAAAAAAACCCTATTATTCTAAAAGAAATTCCAGCATAATGTGCGTATCCCTATGGCTGACGATCACTAGTGTAAAATATAAAGTTTCAAATGCATGTAACTGTTGAACAAGTTTTTCACCAGTACCCGGTTATCCCCGGTGTATTCATATATAGCGGCTGTTATATCCCGGGTGAATTCCCCGGTTATAAATTTAACATTTAGTTAATTCCACCGCTCTCCGGGGCATAGCACGGTTAGCACTTTTTTCCATCTAGCAAACCGCCCTATCGATTTTCTAAAGTTTCTTTTTGGATTTTTTTTAATTCGCTGAGGGTTATAGTTAGGGTTGTGGTTAGGGTTAGGGTTAGGGGTTAAAGTAGGAGTGGAGTTTGGGTTACTCACTCCGGTTAGTTACATAGCCATTTTTAAATGGTGTTCAAAAACTCATTAATAATTCATGAAGCAATTATCCAATCTTGAGTAAGAAATTAGTCACGTGCATACGTCTTTATACCAGCTAAAGAACACTTTAACAAAAAGACTATTGTTATGCAAACTATATAAAGATTTTTATATAAAGATTTTTATATAAAGATTGACTTATTATGCAAACGTTTTTGAAGCCATTTAAAAAAATTGCAAGTCGTGTTTTATTAGGTCTAAAGCCACTCGCGCTGCGCGCTCGTGGCTTTAAACCTAATAAAACACTCCTGCTCGTTTTTTAAATAATACTTAAAACACCTCTTCCATCTTCCGAAAATGACGTCTGGTCAGTGTAGTATATTCAAATTATTCTGTAATATTCTATAGGCTATAGTTATGTAAATTAAGCATTGTGTATTCAGTTTGCTGGATGGAAAATAGTGCTAACCGCATAGCACGTTGTTAAATAGCGTTAAATCCCCGCTAAATTTTTATTAATCCCCCGCTATGTCCCGGGGGTGGGGAGTCCGTGGTTTCAAATGACTGAAGCATTATTCAATCGAGTGAGATGACAACGAAATCTTGATATTTATCCACTAATGTATTCTGTCACTGGATGACTGTTCAATATTCTCCCCTTAACCCTTTAAGTGGCAATGCGCCCTACTTTAGTATTTTACTCTCAGGCTGTCTATTATGCCAGACGATTTTACTCATCAAGTGGAGAGTGCTGTCACTCAATGGGTTAATGAGTAAAATCACCTGCCATTGGTCATAATACAATAATAAAGTCAGGAGCATTGCAGCTAATCAGTTAATTTTACTCATCTTAGGCAACAGCAATTCAACTATGTAACAAAATACCAATGTCTACAAGCCATCATGTCCAACGTATTGTCTGATTTTTGGATGTTCTAAAATAGTTCAGTTGGATTTGCAGATGAAGTACTTGAAAAGGTCAGTTTCAATTACAGTAGTTGTGTATTGTTAGCAAAGTACTACCGTATTATACAAGAATGATATGAAAATTTTTCTTCAATGGTCCCCCTTTTCATTTCACCCAAATTGTTCAAAGCAGTTTTTATCAGTCGAAAGTTATTGTTTTGATGAGATGAATCGTTTCCAACAATTTTCAGAAAGTTTGGAGGGAGTTGGGGTACTTTTTGCATTTTTCAAAAATTTCCAATGGTCCTCCCTTTGTTGACCTCAGGGTTGCCTGTGGTCATGCTTTTAGCCAGAACGGCGTCCTGGGGGAAAAATGGATGCCATTGGACACCCAAGTTCTGGGGGGGGGGAAGGGAAATTATTTCCCTAAGTATATTAACATAAGTTCTTTGAATGTTTGCATGGCGATAAAATATAATTGCAGTAATAAATTTACGTGGTGTTTCCACAAACAAAAACAATTATATATTAATATATCTGAAATGAAATAGCTTCAATTGACAATTCTCATCATTATCATACATTAGACAGTTTGATCAATTTGATGGTTTACCTGGCTGAATGAAAATGTCATAGTTAAGTAAAGAAGCATAGCGGCACAAACTCACAAAGCCAAGTGTGTTTGAAAAATTTCGAACGAGCTTGGTACATATACTGACATGAAGTAACGTAAACTTCAAAGGTTTTCCGAGGAACGTTTTCTCAAACTCTCCCCTCTTTACTGTAGATGTATCGTTATACCAAAATTGGACACCCTCTTTTAGGACCCTGGCTGTAAAAGCCCGTGGTCCCTCCTTGTATTTGATCCAAATATTTCAAAACATGTTTTTATGAGTCGAAAGAGATTGTTTGGATGAGAGAAATGGTTTTCGACAATTTCCAGAAAGTTCGGAGAGGGTTGGGTCACTTTTTGAATTTTTGAAAAATTTCCAATGGTTCCCCCTGTACTCAGCCAGGGGTTGCCTGTGGTCCCCTTTTGCATTTTATCAAAAATTGTTAAAACGTTTTTACTAATGAGAGCGAGGTTCCAAGACCGAAATGTATGTGTGACATAATTATGGAAAGGGTGTATTGAACAAGTCACATATTATTGGAAGAGGTTATTTCGCTGGCCTCAGAGTGACAAAACGTAACATAATCCTTGCCCTAACCTAACCCTACTCCAAGTTTGTTTCTAAACCAATCTTGAAGAGAAAAGTTTTGACGAAATGTCGAAATGTCATTTTGAGGTCAGTGAACTAACTTTTTCCCATATTAATTAGCACTGATGAAGATCTGGGCTTACAGATCGAACGCTTTCCAGTAATTTATTTATGGGGTGTTTCCACAAACAAAAAGTATTATATGTTTTATCGCCATGCAATCCTACAAAGAACTTATGTTAAGACATGTTTGTATCAGTCAAAAGTAATTGTTTTGAATAAAAGAACGGTTTTCGACAATTTTATGAATGTTTGAAGTGGGTTGGGGACATGTTGAATTTTTAAAAAATTCCTTTCCCCCCCCCCATATATGGGCATTGAATTATGAGCTTCAGTTTGACTTCAAAAAAGGAAAAATCTTGGAAATTATGTCATATTTCTGAATTTGATTTTTTTGCAACCCCCCCCCCCTTGCACCCCTGTTGACCAAGGCCAACAGGGGTGCGCACCCCTGTGCCCCCCCCATATAAATCCAGCCCTGGTTACACTTGTTTTGTATTTAATTAGACTTATTCTATAAATTTGAAAAACAACCATTGCTGTAAACCTTTTCGTATGAGGTGGTCGCATATCAGTTGAAGCTATTGTAACAATGTTTCAAGTATTGAAGATGACTGTATTTTTTCAGGTGTGCTATTTACAGCCGAATACAGCAGTGCAGGAGATAAAACATCGGGGAATGCTAGTTGTAAAAACAAAAAGACACGTCAATTTTAAAAGAAAAAGTCGCTCCAGTTTAGGATATGTAGATTGGAATTCAAGTCCACACAGAGGAAAAACTTCAAGGTTGCAGGCTCCCTCGTCGCTTCAGTTGGGAATAGAGATCAGTGGGAGAACAATGGGAGCACGGGGCTTAATGGGAATGCGATAGAACGCGCGTACGGATGACGGATGAGGGACTGTGGAAGTGTGGGGGTTGCTGGTTGTCACCATAGGGATTATAAATAACACTAGAGGAGGCATCGAGTTTAAAAATTGGGAACGTAGCTAATGGGGGGCAAATTCAAGTCCCGGATATAAAATCGTGCTCTCATTGGTTGATTTGAAACTCGTCACCAATGGGAACACGAATACACATCCGGGACTTGAATTTGCCTCCCATTAGTCGCGTTCCCTTTTTTTTCCTGAATTAAGATTACAATGCCTCCTCTAGTGTTATTTATAACCTCTATGGTTGTCACAGAAAAAATCCTTGACGATATATTTTCTGCTTCTACTGTTACGATATGTCGATTTCTTGAAATGATTTAAATACTCGGAATACTCTGGCTAACTTTAATATTTCGTCCATTTTTTTGCCCGTAAAAATGTAAAGGGTAACCCCTTAGTATTTCATCCATTTTAGACCGTTTTTTATTTCTAAAAAATAGGCCAAAAATTTAAGATTGATCCCTACAGATAAAGTAATACGAGCAACAAAATTGCAGCAACTTGCAATAAAATCTTATTTCAACAGATGTTAATTGAATTGCTGCAACACTCGAGACAACATTAGTACAAATTTCCAATTAACATGCGTTGAAATCAGATTTTATTGCAAGTTGCTGCAATTTTGTTGCTCATATTACTTTACCTTTAAATTTTCGTTATTTTAGACTTTTTATTTATTTATTTAAAATAGCCCAAACGTTGCCGAAAAGTTCAGGTTAACCTTTTATGTTTTTGCTCATATTTAGCAGTATTGTATTTCGGAAAAATAACTAAATACTTAAATTTAAGCTCTTAAATTGTTGTCATTTTGGAGCGTTTACTTATAACTTAAAAATAGGCTAAAAAACGTAAAGGCGAACCCCTTCAATTTTCGTAGGCCGTAAATGTTGAAAATAGGCCAAAAACAAAAAAAGCTTTCTTTACATATCGGTATTAAAAAAATTTTCAACTTCATTCTAGAAAGCCTATGGACCGTAGATTCCAAAAATTCCATTTTTCAGACCGTGGTAAATTCATGTTTCTGCTACAGGGGCCTTGAAATTCAATAGAACATAAGGTTCGAAACCGCATAATATTAACTTTCACGTCTTTTTCGATTACACATGCAGCTGGAAAACCTGCTTTTTTATATCCCCGGACGTCTAGTGATGCACGAATAAGGTATCGACAGAAAGCTTATGGACAGTAGATTCCAAAAATACAATTTTCAGACCGTGGTAAATTCACGTTTCTGCTACAGGGGCCTTGAAGTTGAATAGTACATAAGGTTCTAAACAGCATAATATTAACTTTCACGTCTTTTTGGATTGCACATGCAGTTGGAAAAAACCTTTTTATGTCCACGAATGTCTAGTGATGCACAAATAAGGTATCGACTGAAAGCCTATGGACCGCAGATTCCAAAATTACAATTTTCAGACTGGCGCAAATTCAAGTTTCCCCTACACAGTCCGTGAAATCCAATAGAACATAAGGTTCGAAACAGCATAATATTAACTTTCACGTCTATTTCGATTAGACAGCTTGAAAAACCTGCTTTTTATCTCCACGTACGGCCTAGTGATGTCCGCGTAAGGCACACACGAAAACGCTATGGACCGTAGATTTTAAAAATACAATTTTCAGACTGGCCCAAATTCAAGTCTCTGCTACATGAGCCTTCAAATTCAATAGAACATAAGGTACGAAACACCGAGGACAAGGTTCCTGACGAAGAAGACAAGGTTTCTGACGTTGACGACAATGTTCCTGACGTTGAGGACAAGGTTTCTGACGCTGACGACAAGGTTCCTGACGCTGAGGACAAGGTTCCTGACGCTGACAACAAGGCTCCTGACGCTGAGGACAAGGTTCCTGACGCTGAGGACAAGGTTCCTGACGCTGAGAACAAGGTTCCTGACGCTGAGGACAAGGTACCTGACGCTGAGGACATGGTTCCTGACGCTGAGGACAAGGTTCCTGACGCTGAGGCAGGAATAGAACCTGCGATACAAGTGCAGTGCTCTAACGAACTAAGCTACAGAGTCCAGTTGTCGACCTCTAACAACCTGTCGAGCTCTAACCACATGTTCATGTATAAAAAATAGGGTACTGCTATGTTTTAGGTTGTGGGGTAAATATCGAGATTTTCTCACTCATTCACTCATTCATAATTTATTTTAGCATCACGAACCTTGTCCTCAGCGTCAGCAACCTTGTCCTCAGCGTCAGGAACCTTCTCCTCAGCATCAGGAACCTTGTCCTCAGCGTCAGGGACCTTGTCCTCAGCGTCAGGAACCTTGTCCTCAGCGTCACGGACCTTGTCCCCAGCGTCAGGAACCTTGTCCTCAGCGTCAGAAACCTTAGCGTCAGGAACCTTGTCCTCAGCGTCAGAAATCTTGTCCTCAGCGTCAGGAACCTTGTCTTCAGCGTCAGAAACATTAGCGTCAGGAACCTAGTCCTCAGCGTCAGGAACCTTGTCGTCAGCGTCAGGAACCTTGTCCTCAGCGTCAGTAACCTTGCCCTCAGCGTCAGCAACCTTTTCCTCAGCTTCAGGAACATTGTCCTCAGCGTCAGGAACCTTGTCCTCAGCGTCAGAAACCTTGTCCTCAGCGTCAGGAACCTTGTCCTCAACGTCCGAAACCTTGTCCTCAGCGTCAGGAACCTTGTCCTCAGCGTCATGGACCTTGTCCTCAGCTTCAGGAACCTTGTCCTCAGCTTCAGGAACCTTGTCCTCAGCTTCAGGAACCTTGTCCTCAGCTTCAGGAACCTTGTTCCCAGCTTCAGGAACCGTGTCCTCAGCGTCACGGACCTTGTCCTCAGCGTTAGAAACCTTTTCCTCAGCGTCAGGAACTTTGTTCTCACCGTCAGGAACCTTGTAGGGACCTTGACCTCAGCGTCAGGGACATTGTCCTCAACGTCAGGGACCTTGTCCTCAGCGTCAGGAACCTTGTCCTCAGCGTCAGGTACCTTGTCCTCAGCGTCAAGAACCTTGTCCTCAGCTTCAGGAACCTTGTCCTCAACGTCAGTGACCTTGTCCTCGACGTCAGGAACCTTGTCCTCAGCGTCAGGAACCTTGTCCTCAACGTCACGAACCTTGTCCTCAACGTCAGGAACCCTGACCTCGACGTCAGCATCCTTGTCCTCAGCATCAGGATCCTTGTCCTCAGCGTCAGTAAACTTGTCATCAGCGTCAGGAACCTTGCCATCAGTGTCAGGAACCTTGTGCTTAGCATCAGGAACCTTGTCCTCAGCATGACGAACCTTGTCCTCAACGTCAGGAACCTTTTCCTCGACGTCAGGAACCTTGTGCTCGACGTCAGGAACCTTTTCCTCAGCGTCAGGAACCTTGTCTTCAGCGTCAAAACCTTATCCTCAGCGTCAAGAACCTTGTCTTCAACGTCAGGAACCTTGTCATCAGCGTCAGGAAGCTTGTCCTCAGCGTCAGGAACCTTGTCCTCAACGTTAGGAACCTTGTCCTCGACGTCAGGAACCTTGTCCTCCTTGTCCTCAGGGTCAGGAACCTTGTCCTCAGCGTCAGGAACCTTTTCCTCAACGTCAGGAACCTTGTCATCAGCGTGAAGAACCTTGTCCTCAGCGTAAGGAACCTTCTCCTCAGCGTCAGGTACCTTGTCCTCAGTGTCAGGAAGCTTGTGCTCAGCATCAGGAACTTTGTCCTCAGCGTCAGGAGCCTTGTCCTCAACGTGAGGAGCCTTGTCCTCGAAGTCAGCACCCTTTTCATCAGCGTCAACCTTGTCCTCAGCATCAGGAACCTTGTCCTCCGCGTCTGGAACCTTGTCCTCAGCGTCAGGATCCTTGTCCTTAACGTGAGGAACCTTGTCCTCCGCGTCAGGTACCTTGTCCTCTGTGTCAGGAATTTGTGCTGAGCGTCAGAAACCTTGTTCTCAGCGTCAGGAACCTTGTCCTCATCGTCGGAAACCTTGTCCTCAACGTCATGAACCTTGTCCTAAGTGTCAGGAATCTAGTCCTCAGCGTCAGGAACCTGGTCCTCAACGTCAGGAACCTTGTCCTGAACGTCTGGAACATTGTCATCAGCGTCAGGAACCTTGTCCTCAACGTCAGGAACCTTGTCCTCAACGTCAGGAACCTTGTTCTCAACGTCAGGAACCTTGTTCTCAACGTCAGGAACCTTATCCTCAGCGTCAAGAACCTTGTCTTCAAAGTTAGGAACCTTGTCATCAGCGTCAGGAACCTGCCTCAGCGTCAGGAACCTTGTCCTCAGCGTCTGGAACCTTGTGCTCAGCGTCAGGATCCTTGTCCTCAGCGTCAGGAACCTTGTCCTCAGCGTCAGGTACCTTGTCCTCAGTGTCAGGAACTTCTGCTGACCGTCAGAAACCTTGTCCTCAACGTCAGGTACCTTGTCCTCAGTGTCAGGGACCTTGTGCTCAGCGTCAGGAACCTTGTCCTCAGCGTCAGGATCCTTGTCCTCAACGTCAGAATCCTTTTCCTCGACGTCAGGAACCTCGTGCTCGACGTCAGGAACCTGTTCCTCAGCGTCAGGAACCTGTTCCTCAGCGTCAGGAACCTGTTCCTCACCGTCAGGAACCTGTTTCTCAGCGTTAGGAACCTAGTCCTCAGCGTCAAGAACCTTATCCTCAGCGTCAAGAACCTTGTCTTCAACGTCAGGAACCTCGTCCTCAACGTCAGGAACCTTGTTCTCAACGTGAGGAACCTTGTCCTCAGCGTCACGAACCTTGTCATCAGCGTCAAGAACCTTCTCAGTGCCAGGAGCCTTGTGCTCAGCGTCAGGAGCCTTGTCCTCAACGTCAGGAACCTTCTCCTCAGGGTCAGGACCCGTGTCCTCAGCGTTAGGTACCTTGTCCTCAGCGTCAGGAACCTATTTCTCAGCGTCAGATACCTTGTCGTCCGCATGAGGAACCTTGTCCTCAACGTCAGGAACCTTGTCGTCAGTGTCAGGAACCTTGTCCTCAGCATCTGGAACCTTGTCCTCAGCATCAGGAACCTTGTCATCAGCGTCAGGTACCTTGTCCCCAACGTCAGGAACCTTGTCCTCAACATCAAGAACCTTGTCCTCAGCGTCAGGTACCTTGTCCCCAATATCAGGAACCTTGTCCTCAACGTCAGGAACCTTGTCCTCGACGTTACGGACCTTGTCCTCAACGTCAGGGATCTTGTCCTCACCGTCAGGAACCTTGTCCTTATCGTCAGGTACCTTGTCCTCAGTGTCAGGGACCTTGTGCTCAGCGTCAGGAACCTTGTCCTCAGCGTCAGGAACCTTGTCCTCAACGTCAGAATCCTTTTCCTCGACGTCAGGAACCTTGTGCTCGACGTCAGAAACCTGTTCCTCAGCGTCAGGAACCTGTTCCTCAGCGTCAGGAACCTGTTTCTCAGCGTCAGGAACCTAGTCCTCAGCGTCAAGAACCTTATCCTCAGCGTCAAGAACCTTGTCTTCAACGTCAGGAACCTTGACCTCAACGTCACGAACCTTCTTCTCAACGTGAGGAACCTTGTCCTCAGCGTCACGAACCTTGTCATCAGCGTCAAGAAGCTTCTCCTCAGTGCCAGGAACCTTGTGCTCAGCGTCAGGAGCCTTGTCCTCAACGTCAGGAACCTTGTCCTCGACGTCAGGAACCTTGTCCTCATCGTCAGGAACCATGTCCTCAACATCAGGAACCTTGACCTCGACGTCAGGAACCTTGTCCTCAGCGTCAAGAACCTTGTCTTCAACGTCAGGAACCTTGTCATCAGCGCCAGGAACCTTGTCCTCAGCATCAGGAATTTTGTCCTCAGCGTCTGGAACCTTGTCCTCAGCGTCAGGATCCTTGCCCTCAGCGTCAGGAACCTTGTCCTCAGCGTCAGGTACCTTTTCCTCACTGTCAGGAACTTGTGCTGAGCGTCAGAAACCTTGTCCTCAACGTCAGGAACCTTGTCCTCAGCGTCAGGAACCTTCTCCTCAGCATCAGGAACCTGGTCCTCAGGGTCAAGAACCTTGTCCTCGGCGTCAGGATCCTTGTCCTCAACGTCAGAATCCTTTTCCTCGACGTCAGGAACCTTGTGCTCGACGTCAGGAACCTGTTCCTCAGCGTCAGGAACCTGTTCCTCAGCGTCAGGAACATGTTCCTCAGCATCAGGAACCTGTTCCTCAGCGTCAGGAACCTAGACCTCAGCGACAAGAACCTTGTCCTCAGCGTCAAGAACCTTCTCTTCAACGTCAGGAATCTTGTCCTCAACGTCAGGAACTTTGTTCTCAACGTCAGGAACTTTGTTCTAAACGTCAGGAACCTTGTCCTCAGCGTCACGAGCCTTGTCATCAGCGTCAAGAACCTTGTCCTCAGTGCCAGTAGCCGCCTGCTCAGCGTCAGGAACCTTGACCTCGACGTCAGGAACCTTGTTCTCAACGTCAGGAACCTTGTCCTCAACGTCAGGAACCTTGTCCTCAACGTCAGTAACCTTGTCCTCACCGTCAGGAACCTTGTCCTCGACGTCAGGAACCTTCTCCTCAACGTCAGGAATCTTGTCCTGAGCGTCAAGAACCTTGTCCCCAACGTCAGGAACCTTGTCCTCAACGTCAGGAACCTTGTCCTCGACGTTACGAACCTTGTCCTCAACGTCAGGGATCTTGTCCTCAGCGTCAGGAACCTTGTCCTCATCGTCAGGTACCTTGTCCTCAGTGTTAGGGACCTTGTGCTCAGCGTCAGGAACCTTGTCCTCAGCGTCAGGATCCTTGTCCTCAACGTCAGAATCCTTTTCCTCGACGTCAGGAACCTTGTGCTCGACGTCAGGAACCTGTTCCTCAGCGTCAGGAACCTGTTCCTCAGCGTCAGGAACATGTTCCTCAGCATCAGGAACCTGTTCCTCAGCGTCAGGAACCTAGACCTCAGCGACAAGAACCTTGTCCTCAGCGTCAAGAACCTTCTCTTCAACGTCAGGAATCTTGTCCTCAACGTCAGGAACTTTGTTCTCAACGTCAGGAACTTTGTTCTAAACGTCAGGAACCTTGTCCTCAGCGTCACGAGCCTTGTCATCAGCGTCAAGAACCTTGTCCTCAGTGCCAGTAGCCGCCTGCTCAGCGTCAGGAACCTTGACCTCGACGTCAGGAACCTTGTTCTCAACGTCAGGAACCTTGTCCTCAACGTCAGGAACCTTGTCCTCAACGTCAGTAACCTTGTCCTCACCGTCAGGAACCTTGTCCTCGACGTCAGGAACCTTCTCCTCAACGTCAGGAATCTTGTCCTGAGCGTCAAGAACCTTGTCCCCAACGTCAGGAACCTTGTCCTCAACGTCAGGAACCTTGTCCTCGACGTTACGAACCTTGTCCTCAACGTCAGGGATCTTGTCCTCAGCGTCAGGAACCTTGTCCTCATCGTCAGGTACCTTGTCCTCAGTGTTAGGGACCTTGTGCTCAGCGTCAGGAACCTTGTCCTCAGCGTCAGGATCCTTGTCCTCAACGTCAGAATCCTTTTCCTCGACGTCAGGAACCTTGTGCTCGACGTCAGGAACCTGTTCCTCAGCGTCAGGAACCTGTTCCTCAGCGTCAGCAACCTGTTCCTCAGCGTCAGGAACCTGTTTCTCAGCGTCAGGAACCTAGTCCTCAGCGTCAAGACCTTATCCTCAGCGTCAAGAACCTTGTCTTCAACGTCAGGAACCTTGTCCTCAACGTCAGGAACTTTGTTCTCAACGTCAGGAACTTTGTTCTCAACGTCAGGAACCTTGTCCTCAGCGTCACGAACCTTGTCATCAGCGTCAAGAACCTTGTCCTCAGTGCCAGTAGCCTTCTGCTCAGCGTCAGGAACCTTGACCTCGACGTCAGGAACCTTGTTCTCAACGTCAGGAACCTTGTGCTCAACGTCAGGAACCTTGTCCTCAACGTCAGTAACCTTGTCCTCAGCGTCAGGAACCTTGTCCTCGACGTCAGGAACCTTGTCCTCAACGTCAGGAATCTTGTCCTGAGCGTCAAGAACCTTGTCCCCAACGTCAGGAACCTTGTCCTCAACGTCAGGAACCTTGTCCTCGACGTCAGGAACCTTGTCCTCGACGTTACGAACCTTGTCTTCAACGTCAGGGATATTGTCCTCAGCGTCAAGAACCTTGTCCTCAAAGTCAGGAACCTTCTCCTCAGCGTCTGGAACCTTGTACTCAGTGTCAGGAACCTTGTCCTCAACGTCAAGAACCTTGTCCTCAGCGTCAGGTACCTTGTCCCCAACGTCAGGAACCTTGTCCTCAACGTCAGGAACCTTGTCCTCGACGTTACGAACCTTGTCCTCAGCGTCAAGAACCTTGTCCTCAGCGTCAGGAACCTTGTCCTCATCGTCAGGTACCTTGTCCTCAGTGTCAGGGACCTTGTGCTCAGCGTCAGGAACCTTCTCCTCAACGTCAGGAACCTTGTCCTCAACGTCAGAATCCTTTTCCTCGACGTCAGCAACCTTGTGCTCGACGTCAGGAACCTGTTCCTCAGCGTCGGGAACCTGTTCCTCAGCGTCAGGAACCTGTTCCTCAGCGTCAGGAACCTAGTCCTCAGCGTCAAGAACCTTATCCTCAGCATCAAGAACCTTGTCTTCAACGCCAGGAACCTTGTCCTCAACGTCAGGAACCTTGTTCTCAACGTGAGGAACCTTGTCCTCAGCGTCACGAACCTTATTCTCAGCGTCAAGAACCTTCTCCTCAGTGCCAGGAGCCTTGTGCTCAGCGTCAGGAGCCTTGTCCTCAACGTCAGGAACCTTGTCCTCAGGGTCAGGAACCGTGTCCTCAGCGTTAGGAACCTTGTCCTCAGCGTCAGGAACCTATTTCTCAGCGTCAGGTACCTTGTCGTCCTCGTGAGGAACCTTGTACTCAACGTCAGGAACCTTCTCCTCAGTGTCAGGAACCTTGTCCTCAGCATCAGGAACCTTGTCCTCAGCATCAGGAACCTTGTCATCAGCGTCAAGAACCTTGTCCTCAGTGTCAGGAACCTTGTGCTCAGCGTCAGGTACCTTGTCCTCAGTGTCAGGAACTTGTGCTGAGCGTCAGAAACCTTATCCTCAACGTCGGGAACCTTGTCCTCAGAGTCAGGAATCTTCTCCTCAGCATCAAGAACCTTGTCCTCAGGGTCAGGAACCTTGTCCTCAGCGTCACGAACCTTGCCATCGGCGTCAGGAACCTTGTCCTCAGCGTCAGGAACCTTCTTCTCAGCGTCAAAAACCTTGTCCTCAGCGTCAGGAACTTTGTCCTCAACGTCAGGAACCTTGACCTGGACGTCAGGAACCTTGTCCTCATCGTTAGGAACCTTGTCCTCAACGTCAGGAACCTTGACCTCGACGTCAGGAACCTTGTCCTCAGCGTCAAGAACCTTGTCTTCAACGTCAGGAACCTTCTCATCAGCGTCTGGAACCTTGTACTCAGCGTCCGGAACCTTGTCCTCAGCGTTTGCAACCTTGTCCTCAGCGTCAGGTACCTTGTCCCTAACGTCAGGAACCTTGTCCTCAACGTCAGGAACCTTGTCCTCGACGTTACGAACCTTGTCCTCAACGTGAGGGATCTTGTCCTCAGCGTCAGGAACCTTGTCCTCATCGTCAGGTACCTTGTCTTCAACGTCAGGAACCTTGTCCTCAACGTCAGGAATCTTGCCTTAGCGTCAAGAACCTTCTCCTCAACGTCAGGAACCTTGTCCTCAGCGTCAGGAACCTTGTCCTCGACGTCAGGAACCTTGTGCTCAAAGTCGGGGATCTTGTCCTCAGCGTCGAGAACGTTGTCCTCAAAGTCAGGAACCATGTCCTCAGCGTCTGGAACCTTGTACTCAGCGTCAGAAACATTGTCCTCAGCGTCAGGAACCTTGTCCTCAGCGTCAGGAACCTT
>CACRXK020012292.1:0-15311 GCA_902702795.2 Paramuricea clavata
TAGATAGATAGATAGATAGATAGATAGATAGATAGATAGATAGATAGATAGATAGATAGATAGATAGATAGATAGATAGATAGATAGATAGATAGATAGATAGATAGATAGATAGATAGATAGATAGATAGATAGATAGATAAATAGATAGATAGATAGATAAATAGATAGATAGATAGATAGATAGATAGATAGACAGTGCTTCTGCAGTAAACAGTAAATTATATTACGCAATGCTGTAAATCCTCAAATCAGAGAATATGGTAGGTCGTTTGCAACTTGCCTCAGTCGCTGGCTATAAATCAAAGTCTGTCGAAGTATTTAGCGTAATGTTGACATGATTTTAGTTAGTGACCATTCTGCATTTCAGTATTTGTACAGAGGTTAGTTTGTACAGAATTTGTCTATTTAACTCTATATAAAAATATCGCACTATAGCCACTAGCTAGCTAGAAACAACGAAAATGCAGAATAGGCAGTAACTTACACCAGGCAAACACTACACGATATATTTCAACAGACCGTGTTCTGCAACCAGCAATCGAGGCAAATTGCAAACGACTACCAATATTCTCTGATTTTTCGATTTAATTAAAGCATCGCGTAATATAATTTACTGTTTACTATTGAAGCCATATTTCAACGGGTTATGTATTAATGATATGTAAAGTTAGTAAGGAAGTAGAATAATTATGCCCGTGATTTCTGGCCATGATTTTTGCGCTATAAGTAGTTAACATTAATGACTTTTTTATACAACCAACAAAGATTTACATATACGCTAAATATTATTAATCTGTATAGATTGTTTGCAGCAGCTGCACTTCCATATTTCAAAGGTAGCGGCTGAAAGGGTTGCTAGACAAGAAGAGTAGCTACTACGAGCTGAAAAGAACTAGATTTTGATTTTAACCAGACATAGTACTAAAATGCCGTGCCCAAAAACTTCCGGCGCTTCCGCCTACAAGTAAAGTTATATTTAGTACGCTACATTCTCCTGTAGGCCGCCAGTTGGTCCGCCAGGTTAGGATTAAAACTGCGCTTGATTAAAAAAACTTTCAACTTTGGGCTCAAAATACTATAAAAATGAAGCGAAAAGTGAGAAGAATCCACTGGTGTACGCTCGAAAACGTGAAAACCAATGATACCAAAGCTATGAAGGATCAAATGGACTGCATTTTAAATTAATTTTGAGCGATTTGTAAACAGTACAATTTCGCCTGACTTTCAAATGCCATAAATCGCTAGAAAAATGTTGTTTAGTATTACATTTGACATCGTTAACTGCAATATCTTACACTGAATCGAACGGTATTATTTTAATTTTTTCCTTATTGGGCGCACAAAACCAGAGATAAGACGCAGCAAAAAGTCAATCGTGAGAGTGCGAGATTAATTGGAAAGAAAACTTTCCTCAAAAAAAGGAATTCAGAAAACATGAAAGGATTATTTTGAGCGGCTTGTCTTTCAAATGCCATGAATCGCTGGAATTGAACTCAATTTTGAAATCAATTTTCCATCCATAAATACAACTTTTTACGCTGATTCGAACATACGCTGATTCCTATTTTTGTCCCTGTTTAACGCATAAAACCAGAGATAAAGCCCAGCAAATAGTCTGTCCTGAAAGTCCAAGATTAATGAATTTTCCGGCAAAAATGAATAAATTCCAGTGAACTCTAAGAGAACTGGAATGATAACTTGGTCGCTATCTTTGAAGCCTCTCATGATGGCCGCCATGTAGGTATGGAGTGGAAAATACGCTACCAAATAGATGTCTGTTTTCGACCACTAAATAGCTGTATTTCAACTAGGAAAAAAGCTAAAACTTTCAACAATACCCGAAATTTAATACAAAACATGTTTCCAGAACGTAGATTTAAAATACTTAGAACTATCTGAAAAGTGTGCCACCTAGTGAAAAATGTCTTTTTTCTGCGTATTTTTGCTTAAAAACAAAGTTTCGCGTCAATTTAACTCTCCCCAGGCCTTTTTTAAAAGTCAGAGTGTAAACAAAAAAATTTAACTTGGTTTTAAAAACTAATCATGCCCGTTGCTTGTGTAATAGTTAGTTGTTACAACACGGCGAAACAAATACAAAAAGGGTAAAAAAAACCCAACCAAAGTGACAAAAACAAAGGTCGCATTTCACATGTGAGGATTTTCTAGTTATATTGTAAGAAAAATACAATTTTCACTTTAAAAATACATATAATATAAATACACACACAAAATAAATATACTTCAAAATAACAAATTTACACTAATTTGTAATTATTAACTGGCAGAAAGACTGATTAACCCTTTAAGTTGCATTGCAATCTCATTGTACTGTACATTATTATTTTACACTGATACTAGACAATTTTACTCATTGATGGGAGAGTGCTGGCACTCCATACGTACAGCAAGTTAACCCATTCACTGGCAGGACCCTACCACTGACAAGTAAAATCGTCTGGCGTACGTAGACAGAGTAAATACGCGTCGGTTAAGCAATGAAAAGACTCACATAAATTTAGACCAATCACAAACAGAGTTCAAATATTGAACTCACCAAAGTGAGGCTGGATGCTCGTGTGACCAGAGCCTCCTCGTCGTGTCCCTTCTATCATAACAACAAACGTCAATTTTTCATACTGGCAAAACGTTCGATTACTCGTTCTACATCAATTGGTTCGGTATCGTAGATGTACATCATGGCCAAAGAATTCAAACGACCTTCAGTTGTTCGATTACGCAAATATGTCTTGAGAAGCCGTACAGACGAAAAACTGCGCTCAACGTTGCTGTTGATATGGGCAAGATGCTGGCAATAGTTAAACGGGCGTAAATGCTTGGAAAAACATTGGGATCGCAAAATGATAACGTTGCTATGTGATCAGTTGATGAATCAGTTGAACTGGAAAATTCTCTCTTCCATTTAGCAACCCACAATCGGTAATGCACTAAGGCATTCATGCCACCAGTATCATGAGGCATAACATTGTTAGCATGAAGAAATTGAGAATAGTTTCCATAAAACTGAAAGAACTCTTCTTCTACTACACCATACTTTGCACAGTTAGTTCGAAGCAGCGTATCAAACAACCCAGCAAACGTAGTTTTCTCATTAAATCGAAATCGCAATTGTTCAAGAATTGTATCCAAAAATGGGATATACACTGCTACGCGGAAATAATCAAGTCCGTGAATAGAATCATCAATATCTGAAACATCTTGGTTATCTCAATACACTGATCTTTGACAAACTCTTGGACACTCTACTTTGCATGATTTTGAGGCATGTTACTGTGTCGAGAATCAATTTTACTTTAATTAATTTTGAAGTAAGTACATATATTTAGCAATAAATATTTCCAAAGGAGGGGGGGGGGAGCCGCGGCTCCCACGACTTCCCCCCCCCCTGGCTACGTCCCTGATTCTGTACCCTTCTATCTGAAATTGGCAAATTAGATAATACTGCATGCACACGTACATTGACACAGCTCATAACTTCTGGACATGTATCGGATAAGCAGTTGCGTGACAAAGTATCGGCACAGGAATCAATTTATCAGGAACATACACTAAATGTACATCGTATTTCTGTATTTTAACAAACATCCTCTGTATTCTGGGAGGAGCAGCATGCAATGGTTTCTTACTGATAGGAATGAGTGGTTTGTGATCAGTCTCCACTCGTATTCTTCGCCCATAAATATAATGATGAAATTTTTTACACCCAAATCTTTCACCCGCCTTTTCTATTTGTGCATAATTAATTTCAGTTTGTGCAAGTGACTTAGATGCACATGCAATGGGTAACATGTTTATGCTGGGCATAATATACTAGTACAGGACTATCAGTCATAATACTCTTGATTTTCTCAAATGCATCTACTTGAAGCTGATTCCATTGTAATTCATTGGCATGCTGTGTAAGTAGCCTATGCAGGTTGTTGGTCACGTCAGATAGATTTGGTGCAAACCTTAGACAAATATGTGACCATACCTAAAAAGGTTTCAAGCTCGTTTTTAACTGTGGGTAACTTCATGGACTGTACTGTCATGACCTTCTCGGTGTCTGGTTTTAATCCCTTATCAGTCAAGAGATGACCAAAATATTTCACCTCTGTAATTCCTACTTCCAATTTATCCTTATTGAACTTAATCCCTTTTTCTTTGGCTCGGATCAGAAGCTCATGTAATCTCTGATAATGTTCTTGCCTAGTCTTACCATGAATAATAATATCATCTGCTATCGAAACCATCCCTTCTAGACATTCTAGACTCCGATCAAGTTTGTTTTGAAACTCATGTTGAGATGATTTTAATTAAACCAAAAGGCCATCTTAAATATCTATACCTACCAAAAGGGGTGTTAAATGTAGTAAGGATGACCGATAAGTAAGCTCACAAGTCCACTAGCCTGACTTAGCATCCAACTTTGTGAAAAACTTTGCATTTACTAACTCAGGTAAGATTTCTTCCAATGTTCTGGATGTGTAATGAGGCCTAAGAATTGCAACATTTAGATCTCCTGGATCTAGACAAATTCTCAATTTACCTGAATCTGGTTTCTGTATTATAACCAATGAACTAACCCATGCAGTAGGTTCTGTAACCTTTTTAGTAATTCCAAGGGATTCCATCCTCTCTAGCTCTTCCTTCAATCGACCTTTTAAGGCTACTGGGACTCTGCGGGGAGGATGTACAACTGGGGGCACGGTAGGGTCAGTTTGAATACTACATTTCCCTTCGAATAACCCTATACCATCGAAAATATCCTTATACTGTTCTAAGATTGACTCCCTTGTTGATGGTTTGTGTTGGAGATTTGTCTAAGTACATGTATGAATGTATGTTAGCTTAACCAATCCCATGTCGATGCAAGGTCTTATGCCTAATATAGGAGGAGACCGGGTGTCTACTACATGGAATGCAAGTGTACTCTCATTTGTATACTTACCTTTTTGGTGCATACACTTAAGTGGCAACACCTTAGCGATTCTAAGCAACTATTGGATGAGGTTGAGTATGATATCAAGAATTATTCAGACCGAGGTCAATGTTATCTGCCGAAGCGAAGCTGAGGCGGATAACATAGACCGAGGTCTGAATAATTCTTGATATCATGCGAAAGCAGAATCCAATAATTGTTTTATTATACATTTAAAGACATGAGAAACGTATAAAACGCTTCCTGTTCATGAGGTAGGAAAAGTACAATTTGAATATCAAACGCCTTGCACAAAGTCAAAGGTCAGCTAAATATTCTATTTCTACTTCTATTTACCCCTTTGTGGCTTTTTTCGTGCTTTCACTATCCTTATCTGCCAATAATTCGGAGAGTTCACTTTCATTCAGCGAAGCAAATCTGCTGTCGGCCATTGTTTGCAAGGGTTTGGGCACGAGAGAGTCCAATAATTTTTTTTTTGATGCAAGTTTGATCCAAAAAAACAAAAATTGGACGCTGATGACGTCATCGTCGAAAAATACGTAATAAATACCGAATACTGAAAATTAGCCGGTGCTTTCTGACCAATTAGAAACGAGAATACATATTAAATGTATAATAATAACCTATTATTGTTATATGCTGACAGTGTTTCATTGGGGCGGTCAAGGGATTCTCCACACACACCCAAGGATTTATAAATAGATTTGGGTAAAATATTAACCTGTGACTCTGTATCTAATTTAAACTTAACTGATTTCTGCTTAGACCCTACTAAGAATGGGCAAAAGGCTTGATTATCAGAGGGGCTATTTGTATCACACTGTATACAATCTATAACAAACTCTTCATCTAATTGTAGTTAATTTTCGTAGTGACACACTACATCATGCACATTATTCACACTTTTAGAAAGGTATTTATTTGCAAAATGATTATATTTATTGCATTTATTACATTGTTTCCCTTGTGCAAGGCACTTATCTGTCTTGGAGTGTTTTCTGCCACATTTTGAGCATTCTTGATTGCTTGGATCTCTTCTTTTCCGATCCAATCTCCTTCTTTCGTCTTGATTCTCTCTTACATCATCTTTATCCTCATATCCAATTATTTGTTGATTGCGGTATGATTGTCCTTGTCGATTAGAGTTTCTTCTGTTTATTCCATGTACCTCCTGCTGAAACATGGTCTTCAACTGTTGCTGTGAATACTCGTGCGTTTGGGCTATCTGAAACGCTTTGTCGAGGGTGAGTTTGTCCTTTCATTGATAAGTTTTTCTCTGACTCTTTCAGACGATGTCCCGAACACTATACGGTCACGTATCATTTCGTCACTGGATTTGTATACTCGCAGTCCTTCACTAAAGTTCGTAGTTTAGTTATAAACTGTTTGATTGTTCCAGCTACCTGAGTCTCCATATTGAATTTATATCGAACGAAAATTGGGTTAAGCCTCGGCTGAACATGTGCATGATATCGGTCGTAATACGTTTCAAGTTTCTTCCTGGCCGTCGCTTGTTCTGAACCACTGCCGTCTAAATCTGTCCATGTTTCACGAATTTCTCGGCCTTTATCGCCTATACAAAGCAACAGACAGTTAACCTTTACTTCTTCGGATTTCTCTTTGAGAGGCCCGTCAAATATCAGCTCAACATGACTTTTGAATTTTCGCCATTGCTCGGGCAAGTTTGTTGATTCCCAGTCAAATTTTGGCATTGGGATTCCAGATAAATCCATATTCAGATCTCCTATCCCACTCCTGACACCATGTATTATTTCTTTGTTTCTTGTTAAGCTCAGGATAGAACAACAACACGCTTAGGCCAGTATCTTTATTGCAAGTACGAACTCACATAAAATGGCCGCCTTATATACAATTTATATGGCATAATAAATTACATATTTTAGCATATTATTACAGTTTTATCTAAACATGTTGACAATTTCAATTTTCATTCCGGTTTGATTTCATCCCGGTCTCATATAAACGGGGCCTAAGGAAGTTATTTTATTGGAGATTTTAGCTGTAATTGGTCTCTATTGAATTATTGTAAGGACAATGATGAGACAAAAAAACGTGCTGAAATTACAATAACAATTCAATTGGAGCAAATGATTAATTAAATTAATGAACCAACATGAATTTCACTGACTGAACTAAAACATTAATAGATTTAGCATTCAGAAATAAACCAGAATTAAGTAATGGATCTAGAGTTATGCACCTGGGAATTAGTGCCCTTAGCTAAGTTATATTCAAAGGAAAATTTCCATTTCCCGAAAAGAACCAAAAATGATCAAAACAAGACAATATAAATACTATTACACCAATGACTTCAAATCGGATATCTCGACATATTTGCATGATTAAATATTTTTGCACTATGCTGAACACAAGAGTGCGTAAAGACAATTTAATTTAATTTTCAATTACCATGCGCATGAAATCCTGTGCTTAACAGCAAATAGGATAACTTGAAACTGCATGCAAATAATGGATGATCCCAGCCATAGACTACATTTTGATCTAAGCAAGAAGAACGAAATCCATCACCACACCTAGAAAGAGCATGTTAAAATTAGTAACAATTGCAAAGTTTGGCCGCGAAATCTTGTAAAATGAGGAGAATATAGCCCTGCGAAATTTGCAAATTTTGTATTAATTTGTACGCAAAATGCACCACATTTGGGCCGAAAATGGTGCATTTTCCCGTGCATAATATAAATTAATAGAAAATTTGCAAATTTCGCAGGGCTATATTTTCCGCATTTTACAACTACATTTCGTTGCCAAACTTTGCGATGGATTTTGTTCTACTTGCCTAGTTCAAAATTTGCGCTGTTCTCATTCTCGAAGTCTTTGGGAACGTCTGATTGGTTGACGGATTTCGGTTGATGGATTGTTATTGGTTGCCATGGAGTGCGGATGATTACTATCATCGCGAGTTGATGTTGAGAAGGACGCGGGTGGGTTAACATCAGCCTAGACCTAGTTCTTTACTCGGCTGGCTTTGGCAGGTGTCTTTGGCAGGTTTGGTCAATTTCGGACTAACATTTGGTAAACATTGCAATGGCCATTTGCCTTGTAAAAGCTCGTAGTCCATTTCACAAGTTCTCAAATTAGCGCTTAACTTCTTGATCAGAAACCAACAACTAAAGCAATTTATACCATCCAGCAGTTATTACATTAACTATAAAAACAAACTAACCTTTTATTAGTATAGAGCTAATCTATTATTTAAGAAATAGAAAACGAGTTGCGTCCGTTTATGGTGTGATAATGCACGCGGGAAATGTTGGGAGAATGCGAGTGAAGCGTGTGAAACACGAGGAGTAGCCGAGTGTTTTACACGCTTCTCGAGTATTCTCCAAACATTCCCCAAGTGCATTATCGCACTATAAACGCACGCGACTCGTTTTCTATTACATTTATTATTAGATATTACATATAAACAATTTTACTCAAAAGATCGACTTTGAAATTCTCCTAACATGTACTCAGTGACGTCACGTGCATGCTTTTACTGTCGCTTGAATTTTGCAGCGAGCGAAGGAGCAAAATTGTCAAAACAATTTTCAAACTTTTGATGCTATAAAGCCGGAAGAATTGTTTAATAATATAAAATGGTGGAAATAAAAAAAAAGTGACACACAGACTAATTTGCCAAATTTTTCCGCATCTGGGCTGCTGGATTTGGCATGAAAGACGATAAATTGTAGGTTTCGTCGTGTTTATGCTCAGTTTAAATTTTCGAAATTATTGTATTTTTGTCTTTCGCCGAAAATATATCTAGTAGATATTATCATTTTGATTTTGATTTGATTTGAGAATTGAAGGTACTCTCTAAATCACTTATATTCATTTTTTTTGCCTTTTTGTATGTATTTGGTCTTCCTGTATCTTTTTCAAGTTTTTTTCTCGACTATTTTGTATATACGCTTTTACCCAAAACATGTCGAGACAACAACAAATTCGACGAATGCCAAGCAGGTTAATTTTACACGTCGGAACTGTAGAAAGTTGCTTTGTTCCTTTGGTCTATTCCTTCTTGCTTTCTGGTACGTAAATTTTGTACTATAAAGCTCTATAGTTTTGTTTATGTTCTTGGTTAAAAAGCAGTGATGAAGAGGAAAAACAGCGAAAGAGCAAGGCAGTGCCACAGCCCACAGATCACAGTGCATTATTGCGTCACAATGCACGCGCATTAGCCAATCAAATCGTCTGTTATATCACACTTATATTATAATAGTTTATAATTGTCGCGTTATTATAAAATTGTATTAAACATCTTTAAAGTTCCAACAATTTTGTACACTGATTTATACTCGAAATAATTATTTTATTCGCAAGGGTGACAATCTACTGTTTTGCTTTGAATAACTATATTTGCGAATCTGGAATGAGGGCCGGCTGCTTCTTGCCAAAATTGAGATCGAAAATTTATATTAATTTAGTTGTGTATATTAAAGACAAAATTTCCTGAAAAATTCTACTTGTGGTATATATTTTGACTCATTTTGTGTCTTCGCTACACCTTGTCAGCATTAATAGTGTTGCTTCAAACTTTATGATAAAAATAGTAAGTTCATACTATAAATGAGTTTATTTTACCTGTATCAAGTTTAAATTCGTTGTTAAGTTGCAGATAATTCAGTATATTTGAGTAGGCAATAATTGGGCATATCCAAGTGGGGCAAATTCGGGGCAGTTTTTGGCACTTGGATTGGGAAATCTGCTAGGCCTTCTATTTCTTCGCTAGCGCCCTTCTTCCGCCCCGCCCCCAAATCACCTAGTCCCAGTCTTCTCATGTGAAAAAGCGCTGAATATTAAAAAATAATAAAAATAGAAGGCCTAGGTCTAGGCAGGGTTAACATGTAGCTATATCCGTTCATTTCATGAAATTTTTGCTAAATATAGATTGCTTGGGTGCTTATAATGTAGTGATAAACAAATATATTTCGTGAAAATAAATTTTCCAAAGCAGTAGTAGTCTTTTTCAGCCGCTTCAAAAATAGCTTCCGTGAGAAATTTAAAGTTTAATTTAAAGTGCATTTTGATGGGCGAAAAATTTTCATCAATGGTCCAAATATCAGAAAATTTACTTAATTTTGAGTCCTTTAAATAGCTGTTGAAACTTTCATTTTTTGGCACCAATCTATCAGTTTCTGATAATCTTAAAGCGATATGCTTGGAAATAAAAAGAGCAAATGGCAAGCCATTTTTCGTTATTAGTTGGTATATTGACCAGCAACTTATCCGGATGAGATTTTTGATAAATTTGAAACAGTGATTCGAAATTTGAGACGAAAGGCAAACGAATATCAGGGCACGCAGTAATTGCATGCAATTACCCTGTTGCGGATCCCCTAGCCACTATGTGATATGTACAAGGCGAATTAAATAAATAAATAAATAGAATAAATAAATAAATATCATATATAGTGGGCGACTTGTTATACATGCTAAAAAAAATGTCCATAGTCAACAACTTATGGATATCTTGGACATCCGTCAGCCAGAACTAATTATAGCAGAGCCAACGCGTATCACAACTGACATGGCATTATTAGTTGATGTATTTATCACAAACAGCCCGCAAGAAGTAAAACCTAGTGGAGTGATTCGTGTATTGGCATTATCGCCCACGCCCATCACGCATGCTTAATTTCTGCGTTTACTTAATTTGCATATTGTTATTTTACTTTTTTTTGCAATAACAATATGCAAATTAGGAAAATTCAGCAATTAAGCATGCATGATAGCCAGAAAATAAATCTTGTCTGTTTTAATATGCATAACCTCTCCACCACCTGCAGGGTTTCAATCGATCCGGAAAGTATTGTAGCCATCTATCTTAACAAAGCCATCATCTATAGTTTCACTTAATCTAGTTTGAATTCGTTAGTATACTTAGAATATAGCAAGGCTAGTCCAAAAAGTTCATTCTTAATTGACCAATATGTTTTATTAAACTTGCAATATTTATTTTTAAGTGCATTATCGAGAAGCCTTTTAAATCTAGTTTATTCACAACTTGACTATAGTGACTGTGGCTGTGTGTTCCTATCGGATTGTCATGCATATTGTTTCCTCCCAACTGCCCAGAAAAATAAGAAAATCAAACAAGTTATGCCGAATTAACCCAATTAATAGCCACATGCGTGCATTAATCAGATGTGAAAATACACTTATTCACTCATTTGTTTCAAATAACAACTTAATTCAAGGTTAATACCGCGTCGGTACTGCGCGATCTCACTGCATGCGCAGTTATTTTTGTAGCAAAAATTACCACGCGTCTATGTGGACAAACGGGCTCGACTGACTGCCGAGATCTCGCTTTAATGAGGTCAGATCTCGTTTACAGGGATGAAAGTTCAAAGATGCCGCCGAGAGCTATTTTTAGCAACTGTCAAAACAACAAAACTGTCCCGGCAAGCGTGATGAAATGGTCCCATATAAATACATGTCTTTTTTATTGAGAGATCCATCCCGCTTCTCAGGTTATACCTCTATCTAAGCCGCGGTCCAGCTCGACTTCCATATGAACAGCCCCTACACACAAACAGGAAGACGATGTACCAGATAAGTGCTGTAGTTTCACATGCTCCAAGAATTTTCTCATGCCCACTGGAAAAAATAATTATAAATCATGCAAAACACTGTTATTCTACATCTCGCACATTGATTAAGCAACTGATTTGCATATTCGCTAACTATTATTAATATGTTTAGATTGTTTGCAACAGCTGTGCTTTCTTATTTCAAAAGTAGCGGCTAAAAGGGTTGTTTGACAAAAAGAGCATGTAGGAGCGGATGACAAGAAATACACTTTCATTTTTATTTTTAATTTTATGATATATATACATGTATTGACCATCTCTACTGTTGATATTCCAACGTTTATTCACCTTTTCAAGATTGAAACTGTAAGCCATGAAGAATTCATCTGCTACTCACTTCAACGGGTGTGGATTTAGTGCTGATATTCCATCCACAAACTATGTCCTCAACCAACAGTTCGCATGCGTCGTATATGGCCTGTTATTTATTCCTACAGTACTACTAAATGGTATTTCAATATTTACCTTTTTCAAATGTTCTCAACTGAGGGAGAAAGTTTGCTACTTTACCATTTTAATGCAATCAGCTGTTGATTTAATCACAGGTGTTATAACCTTGCCTATATTAACGGCACACGTACTACTCAAAGACGTTATTCGTATTGAAAATGGGGTTATCTGTTGGCTAAATATTACTCTAGCATACTTCCCAATTACATTGTCCGTATTCACGTTGTGTTTATTAAGCTTCGAGAGATATATGGGCGTTGTACATCCCCTTATTCACCACGCTCAAGTGACTAAAAAACGAATTATGATATCGGAATGTTGTGCAGCACTCCTAATGCTCCTTTTTTTCGTCATCAAGGCTATATTAAATAACTCCGACGAATTTAACAAGACAGTATTTTTTGTCGATGAGATAATTCCAGTGCTATTTCTAATATATGTTTACACAAGGATTTTTATCACGGCCAGAAAGAGTCTTTCGTTTGGTGACAGACCTCGAGAAACGCCAGCACAAGGGCCTATAGAAGAGATGAAAAGAAAACGACGTTTTCTAAGAGATTTGAAGTTAGCAAAATCTTGTTTTTTGGTGACATGTATTTTTTGTCTATGTTTCTTACCATCAACTGTTCCTTTACCAGAGATACATTATCTCGATGACGAAACGATCGAAATGCTCTCGAGCTGGGCGATCGCTTTAGTTGTACTAAATTCCAGTCTCAATCCAATCGTCTTTTTCTGGTCCCAGCCAATGTTGAGAAAAGAAGCAATGAAAGTATTAAAAATATGCTGCTCTTAAAATATGCACTTGTATATGCTGATAGTCAATGACGAAACTGCCATGAGTTGAAAATATGTCGATCTTCTTCTAATGAACTCAGCAAAATTTTATTCTGCTTCCTTATATACTGGGAAATGTACAGTATACGTAGCAGAGGGGCGAAACTGAAGGAAAGACTTGCCTTGCGGAGGAGTCAAGATACTGCACCGCTCCCTACACCGCAGTCCCGCTGCAGACCAATCATTGTCTTCCACGAGGCAAAAATTCAAAATAAACTAGAAAATACATGCATGCAGAAACCCTCGCCTTGCTGACAAAACCATTGTATTTTCCGAACATGAAGTATCTAGAACAGTTGTCGTGGTAACACGATAATTTTTTTAAGAATATTCTTACAAATCTCCTAAAAATATCACTTTTAATTACAAAGTTATCAATTTCCCAACATATATACTGTATGTTAGGTATGTTATTATACGTAATATAGGCTTCAATTTAAGATAAAATTCAACCACAAACGCTTCGCAAAACGTATTAAAGTGTTCTTTATAAAACTAAACAGCCTTTTATGATTAAATGGCTTTATCGATAAACTTTGAGTTTGCAATAAAATGATTTCAAATTTTCGCTTGCAAATAACTTTGCTCTCTTTTTTTTTTAAAAAATTCAATATAATAAAAAAGGGAATCAATATTAAAGATACACTGAAATTATATGCTGTCTTGTTTAGTTGTTTCATAGTTTCATATACGCAAAGGCCGTCGGGTTTTAAATCCATTATAAAATCAATATTTAAAACAAAGACAACAAACTTACCTTAGTTAACGTCGGCTCCCTTCTTTTAGCCGATTCTTTCGCCCTTTCTTGATGAGAAAACTTTTGAAATTTACAAAATTATGCAAAATTGCGAGCAAAAAATTCATCAATCATCAAATCAAGAAATGTTTGCTATTTCGCTGTCGTCATGCAGTCGTTATGATGCAAATTTGAAATTGGACCAATCAGTGTCCGCTATTCATGACTGTCCGCCATATATTTGAGATCAGTGAGGATGACCACCCACGGTTGGTCACCCACGCCCGCGATATTTGATGAACTTTAGACTCCGCTAATGCTTTCGTTTCCCCGGGTGTAAATAGCCGGGGGGAATTAGTACCCTCGCACGGCGCTTCGCGCCGCCGGCTCGGGGATAAGTATAGAAATTCAATGTTCAAATTCAGTTGAAATGTACATAATTTACAACTATAGACATGTTTAATATAATTGGGAACGACTCGATTGTGTCCCACCAACCGCACAAGTTAGACTGTATATTGCCTCTCATACACGAGACAAAATATTATAGTCTCACGTATGAGAGAAGTTCTAATCCATCGCGTTTGTTAAAACTGAAAATGTTAAAATAAACGGATTCGATTATTGTGCAGTTAATTTAGTTGTTCTATTTCGTGGTTTAGTTCAAACGTTTTGTGTGATATGTAAAGTATATGATAAGTTTAATTTGTAACCTCTTATCAATACATTTTTAGGCTGTATAACTTAATAAGTAATTCAGGCTTGGGACTGCAATGTAATGATTTTAATAAAATATCTATTTATCTGTCTAACTTTAAACCAGGCCTCCCAAAATGAGCATATAGTCCCGGTTTTCCAATCCACCTCCTTATTTTCCTACTCGGATAAGGTTTCTTTTATAGATGTATAGTTGTGTTATTTGCCCGAATACTGGCCAGAATACTGGCGCTTAAAAGCGTCCCATTTCACAGTAATTGCTTTTGCAAGGCAGAAAAGAAAAAAAACACATTCTAATCATTTCGGTGCGCGGGCACTAAAAAATTAAACCATATAAAGTCCCCAAGCGCCCGCCTCGTTTTCGTCTGGCTCCGTTTAGAAACCCTGCTCAAACTCTTATGACAAATGTGACGCTTTCAAACAATTTCGCTCGGCCGTATATTCACAAAAGCTAAATGAGAAGTTTCTGTGCCCTTTTTCAATCCAAAACTGCATGCATGGGGCGAATACCGGTATATATTAAGACTTTAATTGCCCCAGTTGCAATTAGAAGATTCCCCAGTAATTGTATATCTGTTGGAAATTCTAGCTCATGATTTCATCTGTGTGATCTGTATAATATGTGGTCAGTATTCAGTAGCCTTATTAATTTAATAATTATAAAAAAATGTTTTGGAACTTGTTAGCAAAATTTTTAATTTCGTAATAATAATCGTTTTATTGGCAACCAATTTTGCAGTTAAAACTGAATTACATGCACTGGTATTAATTTACAACTGTAAGACACTATAAATAAAAATATGTAGTAACATATGATTTAAGAATATTAAAAGTAGAAGTTACAATGGTTTTACAACTATGAAATACTGTATAACTAGAGTGACGTAATAACATACGATTTAAGAATATTAAAAACTAAGAGTGAAAAATGTTTCATGTCATATAATGTTACTACAGACGGTATAAATCTCTTATGGTATAGATCAGTTCAACAAACTGGAACCTTAAA
>CACRXK020012294.1:2601-15309 GCA_902702795.2 Paramuricea clavata
ATGAGGGTCTTCCCGAAATGCAACGCGTGAATCAGTGCGGCTCATTATTATTCAAGCTATTTATTCTCAACACGCCGTTCGATTAAAAACTGTTGAAATATATTGCGATTTTTGCTGTGAAGATCTCGTTTTCTCAAAGGTATAATTTACTCCAGAATATTTCAATGCCACTTTTTCAACACCCAAAACATGCATAAATACAATGGGAATTTAACATAAGTAAAATGCGATATATATACAAAATTATTCAACACTTCTTTTATTAAATTACTAAACAAAAAGGTTATCAAAACATACCTTTGAAAAAACGAGATCTTCACAGCAAAAATCGCAATATATTTCAACAGTTTTTAATCGAACGGCGTGTTGAGAATAAATAGCTTGAATAATAATGAGCCGCACTGATTCACGCGTTGCATTTCGGGAAGACCCTCATTCCTCCTCTGATGTAAACATACGTTTGACACTTTAATGATGTTTCAAAATGCTTCAACTTAATTAATCTTATTGCAGTACCATACGACTTTGTTTAGTTTCAGGGCTTGAAATATCGTGTTGCCAATTGCCAAAAGCAGGCCATATTTTAGAAATGGCAGGCAGAAACAAATTTGAACTGCCAAATAAAAAAAAATGGCAGGTGAAATAGTGAGATATATTTCATTCCATTTGCTTACCACAACTCATAAATACTAGATCATTTAGTTGACTAAATACTGTAGTTAAATAGACAAGTTTAAAAATAATAAAGATGCAATACATATTTACAATAGTACTCATATGAGACATCGCCATTTTTGCAGTTCAATTAATAAAAATGGCAGGCTAAGATTTATTTCACCTGCAAAATAAATTTAGACTGGCAGGCCATATTTTTTCTCAACTTTGAGCCCTGTTTAGTTTAGTTTAGCTTATTTAATTTAGCTTTGGCAAGAATAATACAGAAATTTACAGACAATGGATTACAAACTAATAAAGACAAATACAATATACTTTAGGTGGCAGGGGTTCGCAACAGCGTTAGCCAATTACAGCGATCCCTTATGTAAAGTTAACTCTGTCGTTAAGTTGCATTGCACCCTTCTTTGTTATTTTCCTCTGTCTAATGCCAGACAATTTTACTCATCAAAGGCAGAGTGCTGGCACTCAATGAGTTAAATTAAATTATTATTGACATTATTATAATAATTGTTTTGTAATACATTATATATGACATAATAATTGTTTTGTAATATAGTATATGCTTTTACTTAATATGCACTTTTAGACAATATGAAATATAGTCCACCAAAATTAAATATAAAAAAATGCATGTGGGTTTTGGGAGGGGGGGGAGGAGCCTGCCTTCAGAGCTGCAGGTAACTGACAATAGCATGGTCCTGGGTAGAACCCTGAAAACGTAGGCCAATTTATTTATTTATTTTATTTTACAAGTTTGCCATTGCAATAGATCTATATAGAGTACTATGGTTAGTTGGTTACAAATGACTGGAATTTCCACACAGAGATAGTTCTCCAATAACGGGGTTCCAAAAAAGAACAACTAATGGTATATCTAATTATTTTGAAATTAAAGCAAACATAACAATTAAACACAAATACAAGAAGACAAAGCAAACGTATTGACGAACAAACGAACAAAAACTAAATTTAGCAACACGTTCGAGTTGATAAGTTCATTAGTGGGCGAGTGGTGTGACATTTAATGCACACAGACTTAAATGTTCTTGGATCTTCAGGGTCATAAATTTGTTGGGTTAATTCTACGTAGTACGTATTTCATTAGATTACATTTAAATGTAGTTAGAGATGTGGTAGTATTTCTTATGAAGCCGGGAAGCGTGTTCCATACATTAGCAGCTCTGATTTAAAAGCTGTTTTGAAAAGAAACAGTTTTACTTTTGGTTACATGAAGTAGGATGCCGTTAGTTGAACTAGTATTCCTTGTTTCTCGTGTAGGGATCTTTATAGATATGTTATTGTTAGAGTTATTTATAAGGCATTTGTGAAGATACACCATATCTAAATACTCATGCCAGTAACATAGAGGGATGATTCCGATGGTAGCCAATCGATTCTTATACGGGATAGATGTTTTGTACGGGAGCGAAAGAATAAATTTTGATGCACGTCGCTGCAACCGTTCGATCGTTAGGATGTTGTTGACAGTTTGGGGTGCCCACACTTGACTACTGTAAGCTACAATCCTGGACAAAACCACCTGCGACACTCTGTTAAAACATTCCTTTGTGGCTTTTTTACCAGTTAGACCGGAATAATTTACTCGTTTGCCCCCCTCCAACCCCCAAAACAATGTTGGACGTTTTATCCGTATTCCATGAATGCAATCAACATTGAATGGTGGGGGAAAGGGGGAGGTTTTCTAAATTGACGATAATATTACGACATTTTGTCAAGTAATTGGAAGTGTCGCAGATGTTTTGTCCAGGATCGTCTGAAATGAGTCGAAACTATATTATTTTATATTTCGCTTTTTATACATGTCCTTGCCATGTATTTCGTTTACGCGCATTGCTTATGACCTACTTATATTGATAGGTTATACATTCAGTCTATACATAAACGCCAATGCGTGTGATATAAGTAGAACTAAGGGACAATAAATTCAATATAGTTACGTTTCTGGTGTTTACTGCATATATTTAGAATATTAAGTGACAACTATATATATAAATGTGAATTATGCATTTTGACACAAGTTTTCCAGGTGTGGTCAATCAATGCTCAATTTTTCAGTGTCACACCTAACGGTGTACCACAACCAATGCACTAAGACTGTGATAATATTCCCAGTTATAGGGGTAATACAAACCAATGATATGGACTTGAAAGAACGTGGGTTGCTTAGTATTCCAACCAACTTCAGACAATATTTAGCGCGATAATTTTAAAATATTCCACGGTGTATATATATATATATATATATTCTTATATGTTCACGCTGTACCGTGGTACACCGTCAATGCGCATGCGCTATTAATTATACGACAATAACAAAATTGGATTAGTCATTTAGCGCGGCGGTCACGCAATATATTTCAGTCAACAGCTACGCGTTTGTCTGTCTAACAACACAAATAAATATGTATTAACGTATTTTAGAATATTCTTAGTGCAAAATAGTTGTATATACACTACTAAGTACATTGACTTGCTCTCCGACGTATATTAAATGCGTTAAAGTCGTCGCATATGATTCTTAATCGCATTCTATACAAGCTATCGAAGCATAGCGTTGCATGAGGGTGTTATATTACCTTGTCGACCATGAGGTATTTGCTTCTTGAAGCCTAATACATTCTAGTTGGACATATTTACTACGGAAAGAGAAAGTCCTGCATAAAACTCAATTTTTAATGCGCAATGGCTTGGTTATTTAATTTGAAAGATACAGACAATCCTGGACAAAACCATGGAGTTTTGAAACAAATAGATGTGCAGAAATACATGGTGTAAGCTATCTAGCTTTGGACAACTGGCCCCTAGCTGGTGTTTAATAGACAGAGTATAATAATGAAATAGGGCACGTTAAGGTGCAATGCAACTTAGTGGATTAACTAGACATGTGGGCAGATGTAGTCTGATTCTGCATCGCAGGTTAGCCTATAATACAGCCTTTTACTCATCAAGGAAAACTGTTGTACATTCCACTCCAGAAGTGCATATGACAATGAAATTTTTTATTTTCTTAAATGAAAGAACTCTTTAAGCTGTAGTGTAACTTATATTTCAGTTTCTTGTTTTTATGGTGATTTCCCGAGATATTTCAATTTGTTTGATATGTAAATGAGTGTGAATATGTCCACTAATTTATGACGCCACGTTGGTTGCAGGCTCCTTAAAATGGTTGAATATCTCTGCTATCATCCAAGTAATAATTTCGAACTTCACTCACTGGTAAATGTGATGAAATACAGGACAAAAACGTAAACTGATATCTACAGTTCAGTAGAGTTAATAGATTTTTAATCAGTATAAGTTGAGCTTGCAACCAACGTGACGTCATAAATTAGCGGACATATTCACACTCATTTACATATCAAACAAATTGAAATATCTCTGGAACAAACCATAAAAACAAGAAACTGAAAAATAAGTTACACCACAGCTTAAAGAGTTCTTTCATTCAAGAAAATAAAAAATTTCATGTCTTATGCACTTTAATTAAGTCAATATCAATACAGACTTAGAGCAAAATAACTACAAACACTATGTTTTATAAAGAGTTGCGTTTATTTATTCGAAAGCAGTGAATGCTTTATAATTATGAAGAATAATTTTGTCAGGGTTTATTCTGTAGTACTAGTGATTGACTGATAATCTGTATCGGGCTGAGTTTTTCCTTATCGGTAGACAATCGTAACCGGTAGAATTATCTGTATTTCCGATTGGGTAAAACCGATTGTTGAGTAAGAAAAATACGCACTTCACAAATTGACCTATATAGTGTGTGCCGATTGCCGAAGATTAATAGCACATCAAGTCCTCCAAGACATGTTGCCACGACGAAATTAATGAATGAAGCGTGCCATTTATGAAAGGTTTTAACGTGCCATTTATGAACTTTGGTTGCAGTAATACATATGCTACGTTAAAAAATCGAAAATTTCACGGACATTATGACGTCATTATAGCATCGGTGTCGAGTGGATTGTTGCGCATTGGTTATTCGACCTAACCAGCAGCAGTTGCGAAAAATGGGCCCCCTGGCAGAAATCGTACCTGCGGCCTTGCGATTCAGGTGCAACGCTCTAACCAACTGACCTTGATGCCAATGTACGGTGTATGGATAAATACAGGTATCAGGAAAAATACCACTCGAAATTTTCATCCACAGTATACACATTCCTTCAACAATTAGTTATATCGAGTGACATGCCCAAAATCCTAGATTGTTGCATTCCGAATAATTCGTAATTTCCGATTGTGGCACATTTGGTCAATCACTTGTAGTAGTACTATATGCACTAGAGGTGTGCATCGGATCGGATTGGACGTTTATAATCCGACAATTGGCTAATGTTTAAAATCCGATCCGATATTGTGTAATCCGAATCCGATCCGAGTTTCGATAAAGGATTCCAATCCGATCCGATCCGAAGAATTCTTTAATTAAATAAAGTAAATTTCTCATTCAAGTTGAAATATTTAACCAAATAAATATAAAAGCAAGAAATACATGTCAAGAAGCTGACAAAATGACGTCCAATTGAAGTATCAAACGAATAATGCAGCGACAACCGCGATAATGCTTTGATAAATGCATGGATAATTAATTCTTGCGATAATGCGTGGATAATTAATTCATTTTATTTCGGATATCGAAGTCCGATCCGATTCGACTACGAAACAACTTTATCAATCCGATCCGAAATGAATATTTTGGTTCCGAAATCCGAACGAATCGGTTTCGGATCGGATTTGCAGACCTCTAATACTGTATGCACTGATAAGACTGTATAAACATGCACTTAATGTAGCCTCCTTCAGAGGCATCTCTACAGGGTTGGGGTTCAATTCGGGGAAAAAACTAATGCCAAACCGCGCATGTTTTCTCTTCTTCATGTTTTCTCGAAAAAATGTGTCTTGTTTTTGTGTCAAAACCCTGGTCAAAACATCAGCAATGCGACTACATTCCTACGCCTATTGCTGTCAAATTGGCAAACTGTTATTAGCTAATTTAGCACAACATCCCGCACACCAATCAAATGTCGCCATTTCGAAATTGTCGATTTCACGACGTTAGGAATATACAGTAGTCGCAATCCTGAGTGTTTTAACACGTTAAACATGACACATTTTTGGGTGAGAGGAAAGGTCCGCGCTTTTGGTAATAAGAGTTGCCTGCAGAGAACCTTTTCGTCACATTTCTCTAAGGATGATACGTTTTACACAACAGAGTTTATGTCAAAATGATGCGTTGCAAGTTGCACCCCAAATTGCTACGCGTAACATGGTCTTTGAAAACACGAAAATCTGTGGGACAAGTGAACATTAGTGATTAAATTTTGACAAAGTGATTAACTGAATCGTAGTCTTTCGAGACATGGTCTGGAAACTCAGTAAACTTCAAAGCGGTTTTAATGAGCTGAGATTTTATGTTGAGCCGTACCTTACACCGTGCACATCCTTTGTTTTAGGCTTATTAATATTTAAATAGCATGGTTGAATGACTGAACTGAAACGCTGCTATTGGATGATTCGTTCATTGTACTGAAATACAATGTGTTCATTGACCGTGGACCGTGCACAAAACTGCGTAAACGCAAACAAAAAGATAGAACAAAGACTTTAGCAGAGTTTTCAAACCATATTTTGAAAGACTATGACTGAATGCGTAATTATCCCATTGTGTATTTTGTCCTTTGATCCATACATTTCACACTATTTTTTGCAATACATCGTTCTGCATGCCTATTTTAGTGGAAGGAAAATTATAGATTTCATTGTTTTGAGGGGGATATGTTGACAAGTATACATCAACTAAGCCCTTTATGCAACTTACGTTCTGATGAACATGAAAAGGGAGAGGAGGCGGGAGAATAAAAGGAAGGAGTAGGGTATAGCGCCTCCAGGAAAGGCCTCGTATATTATTGTATATATTTGCATCTGCATGAGTCTCATACTGTACTCTGCATGTATATAGAGAAATATGCCTTTCATGCAGACACTTGTTCTCCCCCCCTTCCTTTTCTCTCACCTTTTCTTGGCTTCTCACCCCTCTTCATGTTGCGTTGCAGGCTACATTCCGGCAATATTGCACTTGCATGCTATTTATTATTCGTGTGTGTTACTTATTATTCACTTTCTATTTGTTATTCTAGATATTTGGCAAATGATGGAATCATAGAAAAGGTGAGTACGAATTTTTCTATTAAAGGTCCTCTCCTCTTTGGCAGTAACCTTGTTACAAACGTTTGCTTTCAAGAAATATTATCTATATACACACGCCAACTAGTGGCAGCTTGCCATGGCAACTTGTTCTGCTATGTTGACAAACCTGTACCTAATACATTTCTAAAGTTTGAGTAATGCAAATCATTAAAAATTCGCATAGCATGACATGTTGCTATGGCTATAGCTTCACCATGATACACGTCAACCTGTTGGAATACAGGGGCCGGTTGTTCAAAAGCCGATTAGCTTAACCCTATAGGTTAACCTAAAATTCAAAGCCAACTTCCCAACAGCTTCGTTACAAACTTGGAAATATTTGTCTGGACCAATAAGAGTTTTCTTCTGTCAAGTTTTAAAACAGATGGATGTGCAGAAATACATAAACTAAAACAGTAGGTTAAATTTTAACCCAGGATTAGCGCTAATCCAGTTTTGAACAACCGGGCCCAGTTGTATATATATACGACCTTAAACATGCATTTTCAATCCACTGATTTTGATAGTTTTTTTTTTAACCTCAATTTTACGCATTAGTTGGATAATGCTTGTAATACACTTGCAATATATAGATGTTCTCAACGCAGTGTTCATAAAAATTCTAGTTTTGCAGTGAATTCTACTAAATTAATAAGCAATAACGTTCGTTTCCCTCTCGGAGCTGACCATAGTTTGCGGAGAAAGTTCTAAAATTGAATGGTTAACTAATTTACTGTACATTCGTTCTGCGAGCATGAGTACCGAAGTCGGTGATCAACTATTTTTCTTGTATTAAAGCAGTCCTAAATACCTTACTTGAATTTAAATTTGCGCGTACTAATTTTGCGCACCACAGAAGCGACAATTCTGCGTTACTGCATGTATCTTGAAAAGGAATAACGCTGGAAGATGACACTTAAATTATGGATTTCCGTCGATAAAATGACATTGGGTATTTCAATTTTTAAGAAAGCATGCAAATGTGAAAATGTTCAAGCTATCATAACTCGAAAAGTCCCAAGGAAAGATTAACAACAACCTCGTTTCCAGGCTCTTTCCTTTCCGGTCCGATCTCGGATTAGCAGTACGTTTTTGTATTTTTTAATTTCGCACGTCTACAGTATGGTCTATTCGAGTTCTATATAATTCTGCGCGAATGCATAAGGTATTTGACTGTTTGCAGTAATCATTGTGAAGAATCATGTTGGTAATAATTCATTAGAACGTAAGTTTACAGTAGCTTGATTGTGTATGAAAATTTAGAGTGTTTTCGGAATTCCGTATTCGACGCATCTTCCGATAACATTTCACTCAGTGAAGTCGTTCGTAGGTCGTAGTCGTTCGGAAGTCGTTCAGGGAAGTCGTTCGTAAGAGCTGTAGAGTCTTGACAGGTTTGTCATTAAACAGTGGCAGAAGCGAAGCAGGATGCGAACAACCAAAGACATAAATCCCAATGAAATTATCACGAGAAAGACGGCGGGTAAGAAACCCAGCACAATAATTTCAAACCAATCATAAGCCTGAAAAATCTGTACCAAGTCCCCTTTGACGTGTGCCTCTACGCCAACATATACAGATTTGTGCATATTTATTAACCCAAGAGTAATCAAAACTAGCAAGGAGACAGACTCGAGGGAATTTGCGAATGGATTCTGAAAGGGTTTTACGGATACATGATGGAATAAGACGAGAACGTTAAACAATGTCATGAAGAATAACCGTAGAGTTGGATCAGGGATGAAAGTATATGATAATACCAAGACAAAACGTCGAGCTATCATGATACTTTGCCAATAGACAGCTCCATTATCTGTGTTCGAAAGCTTCCGAAAAGGCCCCGAAAGCACAAGCTTCATTGCATCTAAGGACGCACTAGGTTGTTGTGCTTCATTTTCATTTCGGCGAAAGGATTTGACGGCTTGTAAACCCAGCGAAACAACAGTGGTAGTGGAAATAGTGTTGAGAGGAGTAATTCCCGGGTCGTTAGTTTTCCGTTTTGGACTTTCAGTGAAGCCCAAGCCAGGGTTAACATAAATGGAACTACGAAGACAAGATTAAACACGAGTGCCATGTATTGCCACCACTGGAAGCATTCAACATTTCCATTGTAAAACCATCTGGTTTCTGAACCAATAGACACGCAACGAACTAGAGAGAAAGCAACATTAGCTATTGCTGCGTACCCGAGTAACAACGTTTCTATGGTGGCGGCAAGATACGGCGGAAGAAAAGAGGTTTGGGGAGATGGTCGTCTTCGACGTATAAGAGAAATAGTACAGCGAATTCCAAAAATTATCCAAATGGCGACCAGTGTAGCAAAGACAGGTGAAATTTCAAAAATCTTTTTCGTCAAAGGTGTAAGGCCGGGAAATGGACATGTTAAGCCCAGTCCAGAGGTGTTAGGTCGAAAATTGAACAATGCTACAACGGTTGTTACGAATTTCGTACTTAGCAACTGCTCAAGCCAGTAAGAATTAAGAAGCAAGTATGCGATCTGGTAGTAATAAAAGATAATTTCTAAAAATCCAGAGGTTTGATTTTGCTCGTTTCTTATTTCCTGAGTGGGAGGCAGAGAGGTAGATTCTTCAGATTGTTCGCTAATATCCCTTGTGCTTTGTTGTTCATCTTCATTTGTTGTAAAGGTGTTTGAACTGTCCTGATTATTTGAGTCCGTACGAGTAGAAACAGACCTCCTAAACCATAAAGTTTGATTTATCACAAATTCAGGCGCAGGAATTTTAAAAACAAGAAAAGAGGCCAAAATAAAAACCAACGCGCAAAAGCCACCCAAAACCAGTGGTCGTTACAATCCTCAGCCAAATGACATTTTGTAGAAAAGAGTTCTTCGGTGTATTCATCAGAGCAGGAACCGCACATCACACCTGTACGATGTCCGTGGCATTTGTTGTATTCTTTAGTATTGCGATCTGGTGATTTGCAGTACCCAACGGGGCAAAACGTGAACGCTAATGTTGGTGGATAGTATGATTCAAAATATCCCCAAAAATTTGGTTTTGATTTAATTGTTGGAAGACAATCAGCACCCCGTGGACAAGAATTGCACTTAAAATTATTCATCTCTTCAAGACCTTTGATGTTTCCTCTTTGTAATGAGTAATATTTGGACTCACATTGCTTGCACGACAAACGTAGGGAACGAAATCGTCTGTTGCAAAGTGGACTTTCCCATTTTGTAAATGATGCGTCTGTTTTGGTAATGTTCGAACCCACAGCACACGACACGGATGTAAATTTGTCAAGATCAATATCACCACCTAGACTGACCACAATGAGAGGGTGATCATCAAATATGATACGCTGATCAAACGTTGAATTTCGAATGTTTAGCGGACCACCGCTAAACGTTTGTATGAAGGACGTAAATTGAAACTCGATTTTGTTTGCTAAAACGCTGCCGGATGTTTGACGGAAAATAGTGTTGTGTATGGTAAGGTTGTTCGAACCATCAGTGCTGAGATGACCTGCTTGAGCCAAGGCAAAGTTGTTCACAAACCAGCAGTTATTGAGGACCATTTCACCATTTATCACGAATAAAGCACTTCCACTAAATGCAATGTTGCCAATGAACGTAACATTTTGAAAACTTGCCCTGTTTAAGCAAGTCCATGAACGTTGATGTACGGGGGTGACTGGATCCAGGCAACCGGAGTCTTGTATTTGGTCCTCTGCCATAACCAGAGCTATAGCTCCCCCTAAATCATTCAATGCGGTATTGTTCATGAACAATGTGTTGGTAACATTGAATGTGGTTGAGTTACTCGTTTCGATATACACAGCACCTCCTTGATTGGCACTGCATATGTTGTTCATGAATGATGTATTCATAAAACTAATTGTTGAATTGGTTACAGAGAGGAACACAGCCCCACCATAAGCAGTGTAGAATGGGTTGTACACTATTACATGAATGTTTATTTTCAAGTTGAACACTTCGTTACTTTTAAATACTGAATCTTTGCAAATGAGCATTATTTGGCTATGCTGAGGAACAGCCACAGCTCCGCCATATGTAGCAGAATTATTCTCAAATGTACAGTTAACGATATAAACGTTTGCAAAGTGCTTTGGATTGATTCCAATGAAAATAGCTCCTCCATGTGAACCTATTGCCTTGTTTTGTATAAAAACAGAGCTGTTTAAAACCATAGTGGATTCGTTTGACCAAAATACAACGTTGATTGCTCCACCGCTACCTCCTAGAGCCACATTATTGCCGATAAAACTACTCTCGGTGACAATGAATTTGAATAAAGACGCATTTATATTTTGAGCATAAATAGCACCTCCAGCAAAAGCTCGATTTCTTACGAACGAAACATTATGAAGGTTCACGACAGTGACATCACTTGTATCAAAATATATCACACCACGAGCTGCTTGATTTTGCCGAGCTGCTTGATTTTGAAGAAATAAAGTATCCGTAAAATCTAAAGATAAGTATGATTTCTTAAGAGACGAGTGGTCGTATAGGCAAATGGTTGATCCGTCCATTTTTGATTTATTTTTCACAAATGAAACATTGTGGAATGTTAACGTTGTAATGTCTCTAGAGGATGCAAATAAAACTCCGCCGCGGGCATCAGCTTGGTTAAAATGAAACTGAGTATCACTTGTAAAGAAAGTCAACTGGCTTCCTAACAATAGCTGTGCTGTATCTACTTCTTCGATGTGAAATACCCCTCCATTACCATTGGTAGTAACATGACCTACAAAAGAACTTTGAATTGTTATATTAACATTCAACGCGTCAACATAGGCAATTCCACCATTGATATCCGTTGTTATTTCACCCTTGTTTATAAAACAATCTTGAATAAATAAATAGCATGTCTTCAATGCGTTGATGGAAAATACCCCTCCGTTATGAAAGTCTTTCTCTAGTATGGTAAAATTTCGGAATGTAGTATTGTGAACCGAAATATGGCTGGATTTTCCCATAGAGTAAAGAAAACGTGCAGACTTGCTTTTTACAACGTGTGACGAGCGTACTGTAGCGAAGAGAATGGAGGATTTTAGGAAAAACAAGTTGTTTGTTTGCGATGTAGTTTCGTGCAATCCGTTATTTTCGAACTGACTGTGTTGAACTGAAACATTGCATTCCCCAAGTTCGTTTTCCACATGAATCAAATCACCATGTCTTTCGTTAGTTGACTTAGTTTGAAGAAAATTCCCAACGAAACTGCTGTTGTTTATTGTAATCTCAATCTTATCATTGCTACCGTTAAAGAAAAAAATTGAATCCTGTCCTCTGAAGATATTTAGGTTTTTCAATCCATTTGATTTTATGTTAGAGTTGGTTATGCTAACGAATATTTTGTTTCGCTTATTCGTTTTGCTTGTCAGTAGCAAACACGCTTTATTTTGTTCGAACACGACACTGTCCAATGAAAGTTTGAAGCGAGGTTGATTAACAAGCGAGATACTAATCGCCGTTGCTTCTGTCCTGTTGAACACACAATCTTTAACATATAACGAAGCATCAAGTAGTTGAACGGAGGTGTTCTGGAAGGCAAGGTTGTTAAACAGCACACGAAGTTTATTTTTGTTTACCGCCCCAGCTCCATTCACTAACCAGTTGTTGCCATGGTCACATGAAATATGCGCAGGTGAATTGATCCCGATAACTGATACACTTTTTTCCAGCAATACTCCGGAATGTTTTGCATCAAAAGATTCGCAAGTATATGGAGACGATGCTGTTCCTGTGCCGTCGACGTAAACCGTTGAACCTTCACGGGCTTGTTGTAACGCATACGATATCGAGCGATATGGTTTCGAGTGCGAACCAAACCCATC
>CACRXK020012295.1:0-11715 GCA_902702795.2 Paramuricea clavata
CAACGCTACTATTTTGTTACGTTTTGTTCCAAAAATGTTGCATGTCTCTGGGGAGTTGCTTAATTGTTATATCTTATGGAGTTGTATGGTTTGATTGTGTTTCATATAATTCTCAGTTTACTCCATGAACTTGCCAAGATTAAGAAACGGCAAAAGAGTTTGGGTGTTCTAAACAAGATTTCAGAACGTTGCAGAAGTTAGAAGAGCTTCACAATTCCGTTGTGACAGCATGCCCTAATTCAGAACTACGAACGATCCAATGACGATCCTCCGCGATGCAGTGGTCTCATGAAATAAGGAAACGTATTCGTGCTAGGAACACACGCGAATTTCGGACGAATGAATCTTGCTTGTATTTTGTAGATATAATAATACTTTGTTTCATAATAAACAATTTGTCAAGTGTCATTTATTTACTGGTAATAGTGCATGTTTCAGTCGGGCAAATCTTGATTAATATTTGATACGCCGATTTTGCATATTTCAGACACATCCAGAAATATCCTCCCGAATTTAAAGATTAATATCTTCGTGAATTTTTAAGTGAAATACAACTGTAATATATCAAAGTCTAAGTTAGTCCTTCCTCTATTTGATGCAAGTTATTTCTCTTTAAAAGCTATACTTGTTTAGATGTTATTACGAATCAAACAGGAGTACTTTTTTTTGGGCCACCCGGTATGATTTCAGACCTCACAGGAACAGCTCATGTGAAAGGTCTGGAATTGTATATAACCTTTCGACAAAAACCTTCAAGTTCTTTGGAGCAAATGCCCCAAAATCTCGATATTTGTAGCTTTAATATACATCAGTCACTCTCGTATACAAAACACGTGATTCTTGTGACTGGCGTTTTTTATATATTCCATATACTGCATGTAGAGCTTTTGATACGTTGGGCCATAGCCTATCGAAGAGAAGATGGCTGTGAAACTCATTAGAATAACAATATATAGAGGATATTACACGGAAGATATTGTGCGAAGATATGACTTTTATCTTCGAGTGGTGAAAACAATATTTTACGAACGAGCGCGGCGAGTGAGTAAAATATTGTTTTTATCACGAGAAGATGAAAGTCATATCTTCAAGCCACCGTGTAATGTTCTGTTTATTATATAGTCCCAAGCAAAAAATTGTATAAATACTAAAAGTCACGTGATCGATATCTTCACTAGTGAAGATATGGAAAATATGTCACTGTGTATTTCTCAGTATTTCACTCTCTGCTATGTAATAAAATTCATCATCTATGTTGGTCAACGTTTATTTATAAATCTGGTCTTTCACCGTCACGTGTCTATTGTATTTTTGCCAAATCCACCATTTCCAATTTCCCTATTGTTCGAGTCGTGGATAGGTGACTTTTCTAAAACATTGCTATTGGTTAGTTGGGCAAAAATACAATACGCACGTGACGGTGAAGGACCAGATTTATGAATAAACGTTGGCTAACATAGACAATGAGTTATATTGTTATTCTAATGAGTTTCACAACCATCTTCCCTTCGATAGTCTATGGTTGGGCGGAAATCTTAATTTAATTTTTTTACCACATATATACTTTATAAAATTATTAATTGTAATAATTCGCCGCATATAATGACTTGTCATGCCTTGAAAATTTCGGAACCTACTGGGGCACTTCTGGGTTTGTACTGAGTTTTCTATTAGGGAACTTTAGATTCGCTACGGCTACTAAATCTGGTACGACCACGAGATTTTTCCCGTTAAATATCTGCTACTACAGACTTTTTATCGTCTTTTCTCTTGCATACCACATCTTTATAGCAACAGTTGCGCCAAACCACGTACTATTGTAAGTTTTTAGTAGCTGATATTTGATGGAAAAAATCTCGTAGTCGTACTAGATTTCGTAGCTGTAGCGAATCTAAAGTTCCCTATTTACCCCCTGGGTACGGGGGCGTATTAGAACGGGAGATGGCTAAATGGAGGCTCGTTGCTAAATAAATTTAACGTTCTTTGACAAAAAAACATAATTCACACTTTGGGTACATAGCCTCGTTTCCGTGTATGTGTCATTAGTTAAAGCGCAACCTCTCGATCACGAGGATCCATAGCCAAGGTGTCGTCATTCTGGAAGCGTGTATCAGGGCTCTGATAGAGACTGGGGGCTAAATAGGTTATATACTGATAGAATTAAGTATGGTTATAATTGTAAATAAATATTCCCTCCTAGTTTTGAATCAATCACACAAGAGTCTGTATTTATTAACTTACTTTTTATTTTGTTTGCTCTGCGAATGCAACATATAGAACTGTGTATTTAAAACATCAACTACGACCAAATATTGGAGTCACAAAATAAATCTAAACTTTCTTAACAGAATATCAACTAAATCCCTCTTCAAATAACCTCACGGCATCTGTTCATGTGAGCTTGATAGCAAGTTGAAGGACAAGGCTACTTCAATAGAAGCGATTGCCAAAACACAACGATTGGAAAATAGGACATGTCTCTATTAATAATTCATGCGCGATTACCTGTCCCCGAAAAAGTGACACTGTAGAAATTATTCTATTGTTGTTAAGCACAGAATTTCATGCGCCTGGTAATTAAAAATTCAATTGTGTTTACTCACTCTTGTGTTTACGCATAGTGCTCAGGCATTCAAATTATAACAATAGGATAATTTCTATAGTGTCCCTGTATAATAAGTCAATTCAGAGTTTCCAAATGACACGTGGATAAATTGGAAGATTTCAAATTTTAATCAAGCGCACATTTGGTTCGCTCTAAATGCTGGTACAAAAATGATTTAAACTATCAACAGCGTGTCCCGAAACAAATGCAATAAGTATGTTCCATATTTTTACACAGTCAAATACCGGTGGATATCGAAGATATTACGGCTGTTTGAAAATAAAGTCTGGCTCACCTATTAAAATCATGCATCAGTTGTTTTAACAATCAATCAATAGATAGATAGATATTATTTATACAAGGTAATTCCTTCAGTGTAAAAACACTGGTATCAGTGGAGCCCCTGAAGGTTTGACGACCCCTTATTTAAACAGCCATTCTACTAGAACAATAATCTTAGTTTCAAAATTAATTTCTTGCATTCAATGTTCGATGCTCACTAATAATTCGCTATGTAAAAATCTGGAAAATAGCTATTGCATTCTTTTCTGGACTGTACAGAATATACCATATCCCCTTGTAACCGAGTTTTGCCGTAAACCTTAATCTATCGTGCTCACATGAACAAACCGTCATCTACAACAAACCATTCTTCGCCTTCGGGATGAACACAGAACCATTGGTGACGTCATCATGCTCTGTGAGGGGCGGTGGGGGTGAATGGTGGGTACCGTAGGATGTATCACCATTGGCACTGAGGGGCATTACCGCCATCACCTCAGCAATCTTCGCTTTCAGACTGATAATCTCTTGCTCCTTGTTGATGAGTTGACTTTGCGCGATCTCCAAATGTCGTCGTGTTTCGCCAAGTGCAGAGAAAAGATCCAGCTTCAATCTAGTCTCCGAGCTAAGACTGTTCTCCAAGTGCGTATTCTTGCCTTTGATCTGAGCTAGAGTAGATAAGAGCGCTTCGGTTTCCTTCCTAAGCTGTATGCTATCATTCTCATTCGTCTTCGCCTTGAGGTTTTCAATTTCTCTCTCCAGTGACCGAATTCGTTCATCCTTCTCGCCAACTCGTTCACGTTGTTGCCGCATGTCATCTTCTAGTTCCAGTCTCCGCGCATTACAGTGTTCGTGAATCGCCGTCTCTTCGCGGGATTGTCGGAACTCGTCGGCTTTCGCTTTCTTTCGTTCCTCGCGAAGTTGGGACTCGGTCAGTTGTCGGGCGTCGCGTTCAGACTTCAGCTTTCGTTCCAAAGTCGCAATGGCGTTACGATCTTGCTGGCGTGTTGTGGTCATCGTTTGGATCCTTGAGAAAAGATATTGTTTCGTCAATTCAATGAAGTTATAAATGTAGTTAAATATATGAACCTCAATTGACTGAAACATGGCTAGGAAACAATGTTTCCTGGTTTGTCCATCTTTGAGAAACATGGCTAGGAAACAATGTTTCCTGGTTTGTCCACCTTTGAGAAACATGGCTAAGAAACAATGTTTCCTGGTTTGCCCACCTTTGAGAAACATGGCTAGGAAACAATGTTTCCTGGTTTGCCCACCTTTGAGAAACATGGCTAGGAAACAATGTTTTCTGGTTTGTTCACCTTCAGGAAACATGGCTAGGAAACAATGTTTCCTGGTTTGTCCACCTTCAGGAAACATGGCTAGGAAACAATGTTTCCTGGTTTGTCCACCTTCAGGAAACATGGCTAGGAAACAATGTTTGATCCTGGTTTGTCCACCTTTGGGAAACATGGCTAGGAAACAATGTTTCCTGGTTTGTTCACCTTTGGGAAACATGGCTAGGAAACAATGTTTCCTGGTTTGTCCACCTTTGGGAAACATGGCTAGGAAACAATCTGTCCTACATTAGGTACTTACTTTTGTTGATATATTTCGTTATCATTCTTCAACTGATGAACTTCAGACTTGAGAGATCTTTCATTAGAAGTAACAGTCTGTAGTTGTGAACGAAATTCTTGTTCATGCTGACGACTGTTCTGTAAATCCTGCTTAACGCGTTTCAGTTCACTCTCCGTGTGGTTGAGCGTGTTCTCTGAACGACGTCTAAACGAACATTGAAATAGAATTAGATTTCATGACATTTTCGTCTGATGTATGTGAACGAATGGATGATTTATGAATGTTCAGACGAGAGTACATATATGCAGAACATTCATCATTCATATGCTCGTTCCCATGCACTAAAAATCGCAGCAAAAGAAGAAAATTTTAGAGAGACCTGACAAAGCTATCTAATATATAAGTTAAGGTAGTTCATTTTAATTCCGTTCACTTGATATGTTTAGCATAATCTGCCATATTTTAGCCACTAACATTTCGTGTCTACTACTGTATATAGTTGTACACAATATTATTATTATATACTACAGGTTAAAATATTTTCACGATGATTATTTGTGTACAATACCTAGCAGTCTTCTCTTCTTTAAGTTGAGTTAACAAGGAAGGGTTGATGTCACCAACTACGGAACGATATTTTGTTTCCTGTAAGAAAAAAATGTTATAGAGCATTAAATCTGACCTTTTAAGACCCGTTCTACCCACTTTAACTCAGCTTAATTTATCTCTGGACAAGCGATTTACAATTGTGTTGGTTGTCTTTACTCCAGTAAATGAGGCCAAGAGACTCGCAACAAGTTGTTCCATCGTCTGTATGTAACAAGTTGATGACAACAAGCTCATAGCAACTTGTTACGAACAGCCTGTATTAGTCTTGTTGGAACAACTTGTAGCAAGTCTGTTACTGTCATCAACCTTGTAACAAGATGATAAGAACTTGTTCCAGACTTGTCACAACAACTGGGAACAAGCAGTACGAACACATCCTGATATCGGCTTCACAACAACCTTGCTTACAACTTGTTTCCAGATCTGGAACAACTTGTATGTTTTTACCTGTGTACGACTGGTTTCATATTTATTCTTACAGTGCAGAGTACAATGAATCTTCTTGTTTCTAGAGGGCTATACCTGTGCAGTTTTATTCTGATTCTCCTTCTTACTGCTACCAGGACCACTTGAGGTTGATGTATTAGAAGAGTCGCCACTATCCGAGTCCTCGTAATCTCCGTTAGGAACTCGCAACGGACTGCTCCTCTTTCCTCCATTGAAATTACGCCCTACATGACCATTAACTAAACGTCCGTCTTGTTCACTCTTATTTTCAAGTTCGTTTAAGTTATGATCTTCGTTGAGTTTCTTGGACGAAGAAGCTGTTGTAACTTTAACGTTATTTCTAGTTGTTTTTTCACTGCTAACAGTTTTGCCATTCTCATGACTATATAATAGTTCATTGTTTGATTTATTGACAACACCATTGCTCAGGGTTTGACAACTAGACTTCCTCGCTGGTGGACTGCTCTCTTCGGGAATCTTATCAATCGCATTTCCTGAAAGCATGGTAAAATGTGATAACGCTTTTAGATCTGGTTAAATCTTGGTGTCGTGGTTCTTGTAATTTCTATGAAATGAATGTATGAAATAAAGTACCTTTCGCATTGTTTTCCAATTGTTCTGAAGGTAGTGATTGATTTATTAACTCCATATAAAATTCATTCTCTTTGCTAACTCGCTGAATTTTATGCTACAAGAAAGTTTGCATGTATACAAATAGAATAAGTATTGCAGTTTTTTTAGCACACAATCAGATTTTTCTAACACAGGGAAAGAGCAAAAAAATGCAGATTAGAGAGGTGTCTGTATTAGAGAGGTGTCCCCATATTAGAGAGGTGTCTGTATTAGAGAGGTGTCCCCATATTAGAGAGGTGTCTGTATTAGAGAGGTGTCCCCATATTAGAGAGGTGTCTGTATTAGAGAGGTGTCTGTATTAGAGAGGTGTCCCCATATTAGAGGGGTGTCTGTATTAGAGAGGTGTCCCCATATATATTAGAGAGGTGCCCACATTAGATAGGTGTCTGTATTAGAGAGGTGCCCAGTTAGAGAGGTGTCTGTTTAGAGAAGTGTTCCCATATTAGAGAATAGAGAAGTATCACCACTATAGAGGTTGACTGTTTCCAAAAATCTCAAACTAACAAGTATTTTACCAACCTGTCGAATTTTATACCCTACATAACTTTTAACGCCGTAACCCAGGGTGACCACTGGATAGCCGATACTAAAATACAGAATGAGAAGGTCAGTACAATATTGAAATGTTCACGTAATTTTGATAATAAACATGGCAGACTATTAAATCTTTGAGTGCACCTGTTTACAGAAATGGCATATTTGCCCTTCTTTTGTGGTAAAAATGAAATTAAGTGATTTTAGAAGAAACAAAAACGTTTCAAGGCTTAGTAAGTACAAGGAACACAAGGAAAAATATTTGAAAAGAACAACCCAGATAGGAATTGAACCTGGCCACATGTGCATTTCTATTCCGTAGCTGTACTGATAGACAACTGAGAACCACTACAAGATTAGGGGAAATGTCATGCCTATATTCAGGTGCTTGTCAAAACTTCCAAAAAAAACAAACTTTGAGTTATCTGGACACGTTTTTCAATCACAAAAATGTTTGAAATGCTTAGTTCTTGGTTTCCAAATGTATGTGTGTTAAAGCTGGATAAAAACGTGGAGAGTTTTGCATCATACTGTAGAGTATTAATGAGAAGTCGGACTGTCTGGCCATGGGCGTTGTTATCCCATTGTTGGCTTTCAGTAGCAGATGGGGTCAATATTGACACAAGAGAATTAAACTACACTCCAATTCCATTCATTTGCAAATACAAGACTACTACATATAATGAAAAGAATGAACATTATTTTCTCACTCTGATAACAGGTTGACCACTATCTGCCAAATGTAACCCCAGCTGTTACGGTAGACCACAACATGCCCTTGTTCTGCCTACTTCATTAGTTTGATTTTTATCGTCAGGCATTAAGAGGCTAACAAGGTCCATGGGCCTCATAAACATATCAATGTACAACACTATCCCGTCATATTTAAAGTAAGAGTGTAATGCAGCTTAATAGACAAACGAGAGGTATGAACAGACACTCTATTTGACGCATTAAAGCCTGACACTTTTCCCTTAACAAGTAGAATCATCTATCCGAATAAAATAACAAAGTACGGTGCATTAGGGCACATTGTGACTTAATGGGTTAACTGCCGTATTGAACAACTGTCAAAATGCATACGCACACAAAATAAAGTAATGGAAAGCAGGTTTTAAATGCAATAAACATTAAATATTGAAAGTCTTATACATTCAAAAGAAAAAATTAACAACCTCAGCAAATCAGCTGTCTTGAATAAATTAAAAATGTTTTTAACATTTCATACATGCATTGTCTGTGTTGTAAATCCTTCTAAAATCCACTATGTTTTAAAAACCATTGTGGAAATGTGATTATTGGGTTTTGAATGGTAAAATTTGAAAAATTAAGCTCGGCAGCAAAAGGCTGTGAACGGTTTATTGAAATTACTAAACATGTTATTTAGAATGTTAATATTTAAAGTACAGTACCAATGAGCTGCGAAAGGTCGACATAAATCCAAGTGGAATGGCAGGTTTTTTAGCTCTTTTAAGCGAACGGATGCCTCGACGTATATAAATAATAACCACATAGAAATCGTCGGTAATCCTAGCCCGCGATCTACAAGGAAAGTAGCGAAATATAATTATAACAACAAGACAAGTGAAGCGAATCATGAAATAATGTAAACATATCACACCACTTGGTCGCCACAAAGAAAGACTTCAATAGCCAAAACCGCAACAAATTGTATTAAAGAAGGGTTTTACTTCACCTGTATGCCAGACGAATTGTACCCAGACATAAGTACTCGCTGCAAAAAATAGCCAGTGAATCGGTAACACCATCAGACACACAACATCAGAACATAAGGCCAGCCCAAGGAACAGCAAAGAGAACACCTTTTAAAAATAGCAAAAATACAAGCGATGAGGGTTTTAAGTTGCTGGGAATAGTTTAAAGAAACGGCAGAATACCACTCGGTACTTTTCAGATGAAAATAAAGTCTATTATTACCAATCCTTGATATTTAAACGAGTCGTAAGCGCTTCGCATCAACAGCCAAAAAGGCCACAAATACTCGAAGCGAAACTCGAGTAAAAAGTCCGCTGTAAGTACAAGAATCCACACGGCGAAGAATTTCACGTAGATGAACAAACTAGGAAAGGAATAAACAGATTAAATCAGGCTTTATGATACAACAATGCAAGAGATCAGACAAAAATAATCTCTCCAATTTCTTTTTTATTAAAATAATGTTGGAGAACACGTTTGTTGCTCGGCCGCCATTTCTCACCTGCCATAAACAGATTCGGTTATTTTCGACCGTTTCAAAGGCCTTCGGAGTTTGGAGGTATCGATACGTCGCTTGATAGTCATAATCCAATCATGAAACGATGAAATGCAGTGTTTTTTCGATAAAATATTATGAGAAAAATCTATTTTGAAATGATAGAGATCAACAGTTTATATATGACATGTCCACAAAACAAACTGCGCGTGCGTGGGACTAGCGTGACCGCGCGTTTTATGTTAAGACTGGGGAGAATTTCTAGAAATTTATTTATAACATTATTTTTTAATGATTATTTATCTTTTTTTATTTCTATGATTAGCGTGATTTTTACTAGAAAAGATATTTGAGATAGTTAGTCAATTATTTCATATGTAACATTTGAAGAGATTTCAATTTACTGTACGTTCATACGTGTATGAAATTGTATGAAAAGCGTTTAAACTAAATCTCTAAATTCCATTTCTCTGCTAGCAAATAAATTACAACCACATAGAATGAAAAGGATTAAAAGAATCAACATCGTTTATTAAAACTACGCTTTGTTGGTCCACTCCAGTGGTCAAGCGCATATTGAGATCAGTGAACGAACCCTAAAATTGTCCGGCGGAATAATAAATAGGCTGATGCAGGTTAGATGGACTTTGGAGCGCACAACAAATGCACGTGCTGTTGTTATGGTTCGAATCAAAGACTGTTCATTCGGTCACGCTATATATATGATAGTAGATAGCGTTTAACTTTGTTTGCCTGAAAAATAAACTAAATTTATTATTTACAGGCTGAAAATTATGGCTTCCGATACAGACTGTTATGAATTTCCTAAAGAAGCTGGCTTGTATTCTCCTGACTACGAGAAAGCCGCTTGTGGAGTCGGTTTTATAGTCAATATAAATGGCGCGCGAAATAATGAGGTATTGTTGTTTAATATCGGCGGTTTCTCTGTGTTGTAATAGGAATTTTATAGTCTTTTTTATGTTTTTATTACGTCTTGAAATAGCTGTTTTAACGTAGGTCTAGTGTAGACGGCTGTTGTGTATAAAGTATTATATTTTGTGCTGCAAAAGCGCTTTTGAATTTATAGTTGACAGCTGGCGCGATATTACTTTGAAAATATATTAAGCCGTCGCTTGAAATGCCGAGGTTCTCCTTGTATTTTTTAGGGAGTTTGTATCTTTTTCAATGCACAGCTTTCGTATTATCGTCGTGACCTACAATGGCACAGAACCGTTCTTTTAAATAAGTCGAATTTAACAGTGAATTCTGTTTGTAGTATTTGAATGAAATGGCAGTTAACACAGTGAATTAAATATTTGCATAAACGTGCTTTGTTTTGGAGCTATTAAACAGTCATTTAAATGGCTTTTTATGTCAGAAAATACTTGCTTAATTAAAACATAAAGCTATTGTGAATGGCTTTAGTATGTAAAGTGTTTATTTTGGGGAAAAATGCATTCAAAACAGTCAAATTTTGAAAAGTACGAGTGCATAAAAATGAGACCTTTTTATAACTATTGAAAATGAAACGGGAGTCACTCAGGGGAAAATCCTGAAGTCATAAGGTCACAGTTTTGTGAGAAAACGATATATTTTGATTATTTTTAATCTTTTTCCCATCGGAAGGAGCGAGTTCTTTCCCACTGAAAACCATATGGTGTTTATATAAATGCAATACAAAACAAACCATAAACTAAGATTCTTGAAGTTTCAAATTGAAACGAGAAAAAGACTTCGCTTTGCCTGTATTTAAATTTCTGTTCTTCGTTGTTTGCGGTTGAAAAAAAGCAAAAGCAAAGTTTGTACAAGACAATTATGGTCAGCACTTGTTTCCAACTACCAAACTGACATGACGTCATTTTCGGAAGATGGAAGGGGTGTTAAATGGCTATGTAACTAGCCCAAACCCCACCCCTATTCTAACCTCTAACCCTAACCGCAACCCTAACTCTAACCCTAACCAAATTAATGAAAAAATCCAAAAAGAAACAACTTTAGAAATTGATCAAATGACGTAATGTCAGTTTGGTAGATGGAAACAAGTGAAAACCGACAATTATGAGCTGTGTACTTAATAATACTGTATCAGTATTAATGATATGTAATTTAATTCATTTGCCAATGAACCGTGTAATTGACTTATTGAAAACAAATTATTAAATATTTAAAAGACACTTCAGTTTCTGTTAGCTTGTGCACAGACTGTATATGCTGTAATACATAACACAATTTAAAACTGTATTAAACATGACCTTAAGTGTATTTTAAAGACTGTATTACAGCATTATACAGTCTGTACTCAAGTATCACTGTAGACTGTATTTAATACAGCATTATACAAGTCTGTACTGTTTATGTCAACATAACAGACTGCAGAGTTTTGCTGTTTTCAATGAGATCTTGGGGGCAGAAAAGCTATTAAATCTAGGTGTGAGCACATTCCTGGGGTAGCCAAGAGGTAGTCAAGGGAACCTTCGTTGACCAAATGAACCAAACTAGCCACTAACACAATTCAAAGTAAACATAGCAAGAAATATATTCATAAGTAAAATTAGGTTAGGGGTGGAACATTATTAGGTACCCTGGGAGGGGGGGGGGGTCTTTTTTGGGCTTTATCAAACTTTTTTTCATAGTGTAGAAAGTGTTCAGGAATCTTTCTCTATATATTTCTGTGTATTCCATGTAATTGCATGAATTTTTTTCAAATAATTTCCACTCTTTGCATGAATTTCTTTTGGGGATCTGCCCCAGTGTATTAATGGATTCTTGGAGGGGGCGTGGGTGTGTACCTCAGCCATTATTGGCAAAGGGGATG